>UYYA01000675.1:0-38769 GCA_900624975.1 Angiostrongylus costaricensis | reverse complement strand
CTGGGTTATATGCCGATTTGCGCTCCCCAGATCAACCCCGCTGACGGGTGATTGCTGTGGCAAAAAGATCGATAGAAATAGCTGAGAGACGTGCGAAACAAAGGACCCGCATGGTGTGGTGGTGAACGCGTTACTCCCCGGAAAGGATAATAGCGCGTTCGTTCCCCACCATAGACACCTGCGGTCCAGAGTTTTGCAAATATCTCAGCAACGTTGTGGTTGTATTTCGCTTAGTAACCTGCCATGAAAATTATAGAAGGCAGAAAACAAAACGTTAAAACATTACATTACTATTCAATTTCCCTAATTTCAATTTATGAATTTGATGAGTTTTTCAATAAGTTCCTGTGTCATGTAACTCAGCTATTATCAGAACTGCTTCTTTGTTTTAGCAAATGTCTGCATAATGTGAATCACTTTTCAGAATCCTGCACGGATACCACAATTCCTATTGGCTGGGCATGTGCGGCGTTGAAGAAATTTGCAAGAAAGACATATGTAGAAAAGGTATCTGAGATTTTTGTTGCATAAAGCTCGACATTTCACGATTATGTTCAGAGGTTAAAACACGGGAAAATATGAAATTTTCTTATTAAATTACTATGTTTAAATGTTTGTGTTGAAAGAATTTGATACAGACATGGAAAGAAGAGAATCTGTATGAGCTGATCTGGACAATCATGTGTCAACGTCCGACTTTAAAGAAGTGTGGTTTTTGTCCTCTTGTCTAATGATTTTCCGTTATCTTTAGTTTGTCATTTATTAAACTATTGATATTTTTACACACACATTTCTTGTTTTGTGAGGCATCACTAATATTTTAAATTTTTATTAGGTATATTTGTAACCTACTCGAAAAAGAATTTCACGATTATGGTGCGGCTCATTACTGGCGTTGCATGCAACCTGCACTTATGCGTAGAACAAATGTGCGAAACAGGTCAGTTATCCAGTAAGGTGACTTATTTAGCAGACATCTGAAGAACTATATCAAGGTTTCATGTGGCGGGTGCAGCGCAGTGGTCGGAGAGGCCTCGCAATGCACACATGGGATCGATTCCCGAGCCCGAGGCTCACGAAGTCTTCAGATTTAGCAAATGCCTACCAGTAAGCCCAGTTAAGAATAAACTAATACCAGGATCCACCACCGTCCTGGTAGCAAACTAGTCGCATGGTGGTAAATCTCCGTTACTGGCGTTGCATTCAACCTGCATCACTCCGGTGTGGGCAAATTGATGTGACTTGTCTGGGAGGATAGCAGCACTGCCTCGATACATCGGTAGGCCACTGCGAGTCATTTTAAAGGCCAGGTATGCGTTCAGTCACCTCCGACGATACATAGTGAAGTCGAATGCATGGTGCATCCCTCAGGGATTGATCAACGCCGAGAGCTTTATCCTTTTTATCGTTTTATCAAGGTTTCAGAAGAATAGAATAAATTTGAGATTTTAAGACGGAGAATTTGAGTACTGTATGCCAAAATTGAGATGTTCAAACATAAAAATTAGGGGTCATGTATACACATTCCTATGCGGGGAACACATTTGCAATTTGTACCACATGCGTTACTACACCTATGCACTTTTCTGTGAGAGTGACAGCCTTGATACTTGGACGGTCAACCCACACTAGTTGTACGGACCCCACCATAATTTTCACTTTTCTGGGATTTACTAGTTTAGCCATGGTGTTTCCCTGGAGTCCCGAGGTCAGCTTAGCCAGTCTGCCCCAGGTCGTCACCACCACGGGCAGTCGTCGCCCTTCTGGATCAGAAGGAGGTTTACCACCATGCAACTAGTTTGGTGCCTAGACGGTGGTGGATCCTGGTATTGGCTTACTCTTAGCTGGGCTTACTAGTGGAAACGCCGGGCTCCTCATCTTGGAAGACCTTGCCGGGGGGATGAATCCCCCGCTGTATATCGCAGCCCAACATCCAGGATCATCTCGCAGCCACGTGAGCGGGAAACCTTTGAGAGGATGAGCATTCCAACGCTGAATGAACATGCAATATTAGAGGATACTATTTTCCATGCATTATTCTCATAATGATTATGTTAACATCCCCTTCAGGGGAACAAAATACGAAACTTTACTGAATTAGGATTTCTTCTTGTTTATGAATTGTCGTGCAGGCTAGCCCGTTGACTTAGGTGTGGACATGATAATAGATTTCTTGTTTGAAGTTTTATTTCGATGTAAACGCCATTGGTTAGTCGCTTAATATTTCAACATGGGCATATGTTTCTGGTTTTTTGTAGGAACTTTGCTTTTCAGGAATGAACTTTGTAGCGATCCTCTACTTCCCACGGAGGATTTCTTGAATTTTCCTGCTAACGTGGAAGTGTGTCTCTATTTCTCGTATTCTTCTAAGTTATTGTTGCTCACCGGTTAGCTTTGTATCCTTTCTGGTCATGTTTTAGAGTATTGTGTTCGTTCGTACGGCTGCTGATCTGCATATTCTCACAGAGGAATTGAACCGTTTGAAAAATAGGAGTCCTCTTGGGCAGTTGATCGTGGGGCTTGATGCGGAGTGGAGCGCTTTTGTTGCGAAGAGCAGGTAAATTTTTTATTTTCTTCACATCTTCAAACTTGATTTGAACGTTTAGAGCGACGATACTGCAGTTATCATTGCGTGACCGTATTTTCATAATCGATCTCGATAACCGTGCTGAACTACCTGCTAGTTCACTGCAAGAATTCTTCGACATGTTGTTTCTTGACAAGGCAATTCTCAAATTGGGTGAGATGGGTTTAATTTGAAGGAATTTTGGGAGTAATTGATAGGATGCTCATCCGAGTTGTTTAATGATAAGACTTGCAGTTGTGCTATTTTTTTCCTCTCCTACTTTTTGAGAAGAATGTCATTTAGTCCAATCAAACTTGGGTACTTGGACGGCCCATCCTCACTCGTTGTGTGGGCCCCAGCAGCATATTTTCCACTTTTCAGAGTTTTACTGGTTTAGCCGTTGTGTTTCGCTAAAGTCCTGAGGTCGGCCTGGCTAAACTGCCCCAATTCATCACCACCACAGGCAGTCGCTGCGGTTGTGAATAAGGATATTTGCCATCATTCGGCTAGTTTGATACCAAGACGGTGGTGGATCCTGGTATTAGTTTACTCTTAGCTGGACTTCCTGATTGAAATGTTGGACTCCTTCTCAACTTGGGAAACTCTACCAGGCGGATGAATCTCTACGCTGTGCATCGCATACCGACACCCAGGAACACCTCCCAGCTACGGCGAGGCGGTAAACCGTTGGGTTGACTATAGCCCGATTATACAATTAGTGAACCCAAACAAACATGTGTATGTATTTATATTACCACAGTTTTTGAAAAGAATAGTAGTAATTATGTATGTGTTTTCAAATAAAATCCAAGTGTTTTAGGATTCCAGTTCAGTGAAGATCTTACGCAATTGCGGGCTGCTGTTCCTCACTGTCGCGCGTTGTTTGAGCCAGAGAACGTGATTTGTGTGGGAAAGTTGGTTGCAGAGGTAAGTAGAACGAATTTGGTACTCTCCTTGAAGTAGTTCCCGTTCGGTATTTTTGAAGTAGATTATGAGCATTCCAAGTTGGTATCAATCAACACATTCGCAACGTTATAAGTCGCTTATGGGTGGCACGAAGGCGAATATATTTTAGTCATCCTTAGTCCTTAAACTTTAGCCAGTAAAATCTTAGCTCTCCGCGAACTTCATTAATATATTCTTCCCCGCCATATGGACTGAAGTATCCATAGCGATACAGGCCAATCGACCGTGTGGAGTAGTGCTCATATTGG
The DNA here is from genome assembly GCA_900624975.1 of Angiostrongylus costaricensis. Taxonomy (NCBI): domain Eukaryota; kingdom Metazoa; phylum Nematoda; class Chromadorea; order Rhabditida; family Metastrongylidae; genus Angiostrongylus; species Angiostrongylus costaricensis. The sequence goes on along the minus strand of UYYA01000675.1, from coordinate 34,989 downwards.
TTTAGTGGAGTTTCAGGTTTTTTTTCACTACACCCTATATACTCATTCGATACCTAAGTCCTAATTGTAGAGATGAGGCCAGAAGAGCCATTAACTGCACTGTTTTGCTTTTTTTTTTTTTTTTACAAAGGTTTCTGTTTGGAGCTTCAAAGCAATTGAACAAACGGGATTTTACCTTTACTCCCGTAGAGGGAGTTCGAAACCAAACCGGGGATCCGTTGTTTTCATATGTCTCAGCATCCTTGTAGTTTATTTCACATAATACCTAGTTATGTGGAAAATAGGGCGCGTGTGGCGCTGTGGTTGGAGGCGCTACTGTAACGCGCAGGCATGGAGTCGATCCCAGTACCCAGGCCTCACCAAGTCTTCCATTCCTCCGGGGGTCAGCAAATTGGTACCAGACTTATCTGGCAGGATGGTTGCACTGGCTCGATACATCGGTAGACCATCGCGAGTCATTGTCAAGGTTAGATATGCATTAAATCGCCTCAAACGATACTTAGTGAAGTCGAATGCACGGCGCATCCCTTAGGGGTTGATCAACGGCGACAGCTTTATCTTTTTTTATATGAAAAATAGGCAGTGAGTAGAAGTTAAGACGGTATTTTGTCTACATGACTAATTTTTGTTCCCACGTAATCGTTGGTATTTTCTGCTGTTGCTCTTTCGTAATACCTTTTAAAAGTTTAAATGTTTTTGTTTTGGTTCCTGTACTCTGGTTTATTTTCATTTCTTTTTTTATACTTTGAGAAATTTTATGCCCTAATATTTTTTTATCAATACGAAGTCTCTTCGACAATCGTTTAATGCTCATGCTCCTAAATGCTTCAACTATCGAAAAATACTGGTAGGTAATGAGAAATCAGTATCAACCCGACGACACTAATACGATTGCAAATTTTCACTTCCTTAAACAGCTTGGAGAGTTAATTCCGTATTCAATGTAATTCCTTTATTTTATTAAGATGTTCACTTGACAAGTATAACAGAGCCTAAGTTAAGGCGTATTCCGTGTGTGACATATATGTTGGTAATTTTCACTTTTTCAAATGTAGTTGCTGGAACGAACAGAGAGATTGGAAAATAACGATGCGATTCTGAATGAAGTCCTTCCTCCACCGACTGTACATAACGAATTGGAGCAATCACAGATGATTGAACAAGATACAGCCGAAGGTTAATATCCAAGAAAGTTTTCTGAAAATTTTACCTGTGAATAAGTTAAGTGAAGCGCAAATTGATCGTTTTAAGAAAAGAAAACAAGTAGCATGATGCTTTAAATTTTTTTATCCTTGTTTATTTGATAAGAACGCATTAATGGGTTAGCTATTCGTTACTAAAATAAACTAAATGATGAGTACGTATTTCAATTGAAGGTGTAACGGATGTTAATTTTCCTAAAGACCAAGGACAAGAGTCGATTGTGCAACGGTCAGCGAATTGGGGACTGTCTTACGTCTGTGAACGAGTGTTAGGGCGCCCGTTAGATAAAACCGAACAATGTTCAGTGTGGGACCGACGACCGTTGCGGTCATCGCAGGTTTGTATACAAAGTATAAAGTTGGTCATAGCCGTAAAACTTGTTTGTATATTATTCATGTCATGTTTTCGGTTAGGCCTGGCGTGTTGAACTAATCGAATTCAGATATTCTCCATCTAATTTTGGTGCGAGTTTTAATCCACATATGACCAGTTCATATGACCAGTACTGATAGGGTTTGTGTCAAAATGCATTACTGGACTATATATGTTTGTCATCCAGTTTACTGCTGAGTATCGTCCGATTTTGCTACCCTTGATGATTCCGACTAAGTACTTTTGTTTTCACTCGTTGTTGATATTTTCATTGATTTTTTGCACTTTCATGACAACGTATAGTTTGCATTGACGACCACATGGTGCTTCAATTTTTCTCCTCGCACAGTATGCGTTGAACACATATGCGATCCATTGCACCCTCCCATTCTTGAAAATACGTAGTCTACTCTGTATATCAACAACAATTTATGTGCTTCTCAGTCGCTGGGAAAGCAGAGTGGTAGCCGCAGTTCTCGTATGTTATATTATCGCAACAAAAACGTCTTAGTACGCTTATCTGTTGGCAATTCCGCTCTCGTTTGTGAATATTTCGTCACGGAAGATATCTGTAATACATTACTAATTAGCAATACTGTGGCCTGGTCGTCAGCAAAGCAGTTGTTTTTGCAAATTATAGATGTAGAATGTAGGTTTTTGGACTCTGTATGACACACATCTCTGGGTGAGAACGGATCAAAAAGTGTGGAAAGAATAGCTTCAGGCAGCAAAATAATTAGCCTGAAGGTAAATGCGTTGAAGGTAATGCATAATTGCTTATTTGCACTCCTACACCCATGTAAGCATTGACCTCATTGTGCTACCTGGAATGTATTAAAGTGTTATTTTTCAGTAGAAATCTGATCGGCCGCAATCGTTCTCCGTACTATAGGAGATTTCATAACAGTAGTGCTTGTAACTATTACAGCACTTTCAATGCGCCTATACTCGATAGCTTGCCAGCTTGGCCAACCATTCATTTACATGTCTGGAAATCATTTTACACCCATACATGCGTGATGTCCAGTTTTACTTAAGCAAAGTTCGCTTTCTGACTATTACATTCAACCTACTTCGTTGTTTACGTTCACTAGGACAAGTATTGAGCACCGTCCTTATTCTGTGTTTTTCTCTTCCAAAATGCAAGAATAATGTGGAATTAATCATATCTTGCTTGCAAAGAATCCTAACAATCAAGAGAAATATTGCCTTGTTAGTCAAGTTTGCCTTAAAGAGTAAAGCTTTAAAGGGGAAAGGAAATAAAGTTTATCTTATACCTAATTTAACACATTGTCAAGATTTTGTGCTTGTCAGAAGTGCTGATGGTTGTTAGCGAAATAGTTGGATAGAGCCCTAGAATATAGTTTTCCAAGTATTATAGTCAAGTACTTTATAAAGACTGGAACTGAGGAATATGGTGATGCTGGGCGGTGGGCGGTTCTTTGCTAGAATATTTTATTGAAGTTGTAATCAGTATGCTTGGGAATTATCTGAGAGCTCGATGTGATCTTATAATAAATAAATCTTAAAATTTTCTTCTTGTTTTTCAAAATCAAGTTTTATATAAAGCTGAAACGGTTTTTAAATTCTGTGTTTGCCTTCGAAAAGAGTTATTTGTTCTCAAATGTAGGTCCGTTAAAACCCATGATACCACGTATGGACCCTGTAGCGTCCGTGGTGAACTCGACCAAACAACCCATATGAACGTTATAGTGTCCAAATCCGAATTGGATTCCACACAGAATGCGGAATACTTCCAAGTGCTGCTAGCAGTGTATTTACATATTGGATCATAGTAACACACAGTAAATAATGACATGCCTTTCATCCATACCATTTGAACGATAGATCAAAGTCTCTTCTACAGGCCTGTCGTGTTCATAACCTCTAAACCTTCGTAGTTAATGAAAATTGATTTTTTATTGTCTAAAAACCCGGAAGTCCGCAGCCAACGAAAAATCTGTTGTTCATAATCTGTTGGAAATAAGGCGGCTGGCCGTTATCAATTAAACGACGTAGATTTTCAAAGTAGAATTTGAGATATGAAGAAACCATATTTCCGAATGACCATTGTTTGACAGTGAGGTTGATTTGTTCTCTTTCCATATTTATCGAGCACATTTTCCATCAAATCTTCAAACATTTTGTTTTACCGTCGTCTATGGTGAACAAGTACTGCTACCACAAAGCCTTACGGAATATTTCGTAAAGGGTTTGGTTTTATCCTTCCGCGTATTACTTGGATTCTACTTATAACTTTAAGGTACGTGTAGATTGTTCGTGTTTTGTTTCGTGGTAGGTTTCGTTCTAAATAGTTCGTCTCGTTTTTAAAGAAAGGGAATATTCTTCTGCTAAACTGTACGTCTTCACTTTCTCTATGGAAATTGCCCTTAGTTGAGTTTTAAAATAAAGCTAAATGATTTCAAAAAGCTTTTGTATCACCTATTTTTCCAAACTGCTAACCGTTCCCTATTCTGCGCTTACTTCGTTAGTGTGTTTTACTGTTTTAACCTTAAGAACAACAAAATACTAAAGTGTTAATTTCAGCTAAGATACGCGGCAATGGATGCGTACTGCTTGCTTCTCATCTACGATGTATGCTGTCGATGGGCCGAACGACTAGAGGTGTCAATCGACGAGATTCTTGATCAACAACAGCCGATCCGTGTTTCTCCTCCTCTTCTTAGCGAAGAGTTTTAGAACAGTTTTGCTTGATTTTGAACATAATTAACGTTATAACTTTCTGTCACTTTCTAACGCTATTTTTACACAAGTTCTCGCTCGTATTAGTTAACGTAGCCCTTTTTTTCTAGTAACATCTCGTTGCGCTAGAGTGTTGAACATTGGGAAAGGTCCTGGAAAACCATTGTGGTAAAATGATTAGTTTCAGCATGGGAAGGGTAAAATTTTTTTTTCTTCGCTCTGGCGTATATTTTTCACCTTGTTGGAGAAAACGGGAGAAGTTGAAGAATTAATACGTAATTTCCATTAGTTGGTGATCTATCGTTTCGTCGGAATTCGGAATCGAATATGTTACGGAATATTGAACTATTTCGAGAGGAACGTGACGAATTACTTCTTCTCCCGTCGCAATTCTTTGTTCTAATGACACTAATGTTAGATGAAGTTGCATACCACGCACTCGTTAAATCTGCAAGTGGACAACATGTTTGATGGCTTATCAGTAAGCACTCGATTGAATAACAAATGCCATAAACTTTCTGCTATGTGAAGACATATGGAAATAGATTTGAGATCTTAAGTAGAGCTGTCTAATGTTCGATTGATTTGAACTGGTAAGCAGGTACGTAGTTCAGTTTTGTCCGATGTACCAGAAGTTACCGTAATTGAAAATGAGCATCGGGTTCGTCGCGAATAGGCTAGCTAAGGTGGTATGCTGTTGATGAGGAAAACAAACTTCTTTTATAAATGCTGCTTAAGTGAATGTTCCATTTTCCTTGTAATGGGAACATTGCACACTGTTAACCTTGTGGACAATTGATTGTGAATGGATATTCGTTCGATCTTTGTTACCCTTTCTCTCCTTTTTCGCTGTTCTCGTCTTGATCCTGACTCTCACCAAATCTGTTTTCAATGTTTGCTGCCGGACAAATTTAATCTGCCTCACTTCCTTTGTACTACGCCTCCTAACTGTTTGTTTTTTAAAAGTGTTTATATACCACTCAAATGTGTTCATTTCTCTGTGGCTTTATGCAATTTCAATTGGCATGCTCGTATTTCAATTAACGCTCGGTTGTGAATCTAGAAAAGTTCAGTCGAGAAATAAATATGTTTAAGAAACTCGGTCGTAGTTGATTGTCTAGTCTCGTACAGAAGCGCTCGCATTCGTTCTCTGTGCTGCCTTTTGTTAACACTACGTTTCTTTCTTGCATGAATTGGAACTTGGCCATGTAACTCGGTTAGGATCACTTCATTACGAGAGTGGATTAATTCATTTCTTATTGATCCAAATATAAGCATGCGAACGACTGTATTGTTTTGTTAATGATCCTGGAGAAGGCCAGTACGAGCTAGCTCTTACCACACCAATGATCTTCGTGTAGCCAATTATATTCGGATGATGCCTGTATTAAATAAATTTGGTCATGGTTACATATGAATGTTTTGGTTATGCAATGGTGCTGAGTGGACAGATGGATATGGAAGAACGAGCACGAAGGATTCCGCTCTCTTTTCTAGTTTCTTGACTGAGGTTAGTTAATCAAACATGGACGTTACATACGCGTAATCGCTTATTTGACCCATCCCGAGGTCAACTGTCTTTCCGTTTTTTTCTGGGATGTTTGAAGGGGTTCCAGATTTCTCTGGGAGGAATTCCTTCTGATCTACAGACAAGAACAACAGCTTCTTTTTTGGAAACGCTTCAGTGCTCCAATAGAGCTATCCCACGATTTCAGGAAGAATGTTCTTAACCAGCATTGAGCGATACTGATAAGTAAGACAAGATATTCAAGTTACGGCAGAACGAACTCTTGAATCCGAAAACTTTCATGGATGACGGATGTGAGGAAACGAATCAAATGATGGAAATTCTTTCTCACAACGTGTAGAGCTGTTTCGTGTAATAGAATAAAGATAGCCTTTATTTAATGAGTCAACTGAGATACACACTTGTGAGGTATTTGGGGAACCTTTCTACGTACTGAGCACGTGTGCTTAGAGCTGCTCTTATATAGAGCAGGTCGCAGGCTCGATTGCGGGTTCATGGCTCACCAGCTCTCACCCTTTCGACGTCGGAATATTGGAACTAGACCTACATGGGAAGTTAAAAGCGCCAACTTGATACATCACTATGCCACCGCACGTCATATTCATTCTATGGCCAAATATGCGTTTATGTCATAAATGAGTCGAATGCATGGTCCATACCTCAGTGATTGGTCATTGCCAAGTGCTTTATTGTTTATTCTCCACTCTGTGTACTGCTGTTCGTTCATTGTAGCATTCGTTACATATCTGTATAATAATATGAGATAGAGAGCGGATCGCACAGTGGTAGTGATGTTCGCCATCACGAGCATGGTGCTAGTTCGATTCCACTCTGGGTCGCCCAAGCCTCTCATCCCTCTGGAGTGTAGAAATTGGTGCCGGACTTGTCTGGGAAAAAATCACTTTCTGCAATCCAATTGGGAACGCTCAAGCCTGGATATCTTAGGATTTCAGGGATAATTGCACCACCAGCATTCTACGACATCCAAGATGAAATGAAAATCCTCAAGCAACAACCGGAGCCATTCGTTAAAGTTGGAAGATCTTCCTGGACAATGAATACGAGGAAACGAATCGAATTTGGGAAGTGCTGGAATCCGCACAGTAGACGTGAAGACGGGTCATATAAAAAAAATATGAGGGAGCTACTTCAGAAGATCCTTTCTTTTGATAGTTGAAAAATTGAGCACAATCCTAGGAAAAGAAGCTGTTTAAATCGACGCACCTTCAAGCGGTATTAAAGTTAGGCTGTCCCATTTTAGGAAAACATTACAAAAATGTGTAAACAAGCTGCTCAACATTGAGAATATCGGCATTTGACAACTATATATGATGGTAATTAGACGGCTTGAATTAATGCAGAGACGTACAAATAAAGTCCAAAGTTTATGACCGTTAACTAGCTGGGATTACGGTATACAAAGAGTTGTAGAGAACAAAACATCATCACAGTTTCTTAGCTTCTACTTACTACCTGTTCTTTTTCCATGGTAAGTTACTATGTGAAATACAACTGCTAGGATTCTGAGGTATGGGCAAAATTGGAAATCTCAGCAGGGCTTCGAATACCCTTGCCGGTGGCTTTCGTGCTGTCAACCACACCAACCGAGACCCTTGCATTGCATTTTTCCCAGCAATGTTTTTGCTCTATTGGTGCTATAACTGACAGCAAGGTAAAGCGGAAGCCTCTGTTGGTCTAGTGGATAGCACGTGAGTCCTCGGTAAGGGTAGCTGCGTATTCGAAGCTCACCTGAGATTCCGAATTTTGCTCATATCTCCGTATGCTTCTAATTGGATTATTATAGTTGTTGCGAAAATTCAGATAGGTATACAAACATATGTACATATATAGGAGGTAATGCCACCGCTTCTATGTTTATTAAAATAAAGTGGTAAATAAGAACCAGGTTTATCTGGAAAAAGCTCACTCCAGCTTATGGTAAAGGTGTGAGAACACCAGTATAACTATTCAAGAAGTTCGGATAAGATGAACTTAACTATCACTCGAAGACGTGAGGAAGACAAAATCCTTTAGTAATCGAACCTACACGCAAACCCGAAAACTTCACACATGATGATGCAACTAAGTGAACTGAGTATTAGAACTACTGGGATTTATAGAATATGTGAAATCGTGTTACACAAATGAGTAAATAAGTAGTAACTTTCGTTATTGGTGTTAGTGTAGCGAAAGAAACATAACGATGAGTCACGAATATGTTTACTCGAGTGCGAGACATTTCTTAAAGTTAGATGGTAAGTTTGTACGTCTTTCAGATAGCATACGGCATTCCATCTTACACTGATGCCACTTAGTGCTATATGTTATGCTCAAAAAAAAGTCGCTATAGTAGAAGTTAAATCGCTTACGACATTAGCAATAAAAAATTGCAAAAGGTAGATTTAAGCCCACAACTACTGTTTCCGAAATAGGGTGCTATGGCGGGCAGCTGTGAGCGAGATTGGTGTGGATGGATGGTGTAATTTGATGGTATACATTTTTTTTCCTTTCTTTCTACAGCCTTAACTTAACTGGGTTCAATGCCGATCTGGGCTTCTCGGAGCAATTCCGTTGGCGAGTGATTGCTGATGTCACTGACCGACAGAAAACTAGCTAAGAGACAGGTGAAACGAAAGACATGCATGATGCGGTGGTGAACGCATTACTCCCCGGAAATGATAATAGCGCGTTCGTTCCCCACCGCAGACACCTGCGGTCCGGGGTTTTGCAAATATCTCAGCATCACTGAAATTATATCTCAACATCATTGCAATTTCATGATAATTTGATAATCATCATGCTTTCTTGGCTTAAGCATGGACATTATTCAGGTGATATTGTTGTTTTATTGGGCATTGGATTCAGCTTCTTACCTCGTCGTCCATAAGCTCGACTTTTTATGTCTGCTTTCATATTCGGCCCATCCAAGTCGACTGGAAGGACAATTGATCAACATAGTCGTTGCTAACATAGCGTTTTCTCTGATTGAATGGGCAAGCCTCTGAGGTACAAATAGCTCAGCCAGTCATCGCTTCTCCAATATTCTCAGTTTGTAATACGATCTGATTCAGGACGAATTATAGCGAGTTGCTTAGCCAAATAGCTCATCGCTGCTGCCACTTCCTCTATATCATTTACAATCGCCACATGGCACTCGGTTTACTAGACGAATGCTCCTATCTTTGTTTAATTTCTACAAGCTGTCGCAATTTCCGACCGATGCGCGCCGGCTCTAATGCACGGCAGTGTGCCGCCGGCTGTGATTGGTTGAGTGGTCCATGTGCCCGCCCCTCCTTACGGTGTTGTGTTTCAGAACACAACCGTAGTCCCCTCGACCATCATTCACATTTAGCTATACTTAATTGTCTTAGTATTTTGTTCTAATGTTGAACTTACACTGGGTTGTTATAAAATCTCTATTGTGGCTAGAAATGTTTCGACTTAAATGTCTGCAGATGCAAATTCCAAGACCCACTGTGTTCCAACCTTGGTGGCGATCAATAGTTCATTGCTTTTGTTGATGAGGAAAGACGAGGTTGTTAATTACAGCACTTATATCTGATGTCTGACAATATCTGATGCTTCGGCGGTTTGGCCTTTTTTAGAGTTCGTAATGGTAAAATTGATATGCGACCTACTCAACCGAACATTTTCGTAACCTCTTCAGGTAAAACCTAATGCACAATTGCAAACAGAAAGATCCATTATGAGCGAATAATGTTTGAATCACTGGAATGCTTATCAATTTAACCTTTCCAGGTTCTGAAGAAGGAGTTAAACCACCGGAACATCAGATTTTGTGGACAAGGGATAAATAATATAGTAACAACGTCGTGTATGATAATCGCTGGGAAACAGTAAATTATTGCTTACATTGTTTCATCATTCAAAAATGCTAATTAGTGTGTTTTGTGTTTATAATGTCGATCTTACACGAGGTTGGCAGAGATGTTTATTCGGCTAACGATTCGACGTCTTCGTTTTCATCACAGCTGATTATCCTTGTCGATGGTCTACAGTTGTTCCACTTCTCGGTGTGGCGTCTTCGTCTCGCATCGAACCGGATCGTCCTCAGCGGACCATCTCGAGTGAGGCATACTTCCCTGGCCAAAACCGTTGTTTTGCTATTTATTTTGTTTTAAAAACACCGTTTTCTCGTCTAGCCGCTTCACAGCTCATGCTACTCGGTGGAAAAAAGGATCAATAGGACCTCTAAGATAGATTTTAGAAAGCCATTATTTGTAGTACTACTAATGCGACTCATCTGACGTCTAAATTTTATTCTCGATTACTTATTTTTTAATTCAAACACCTTAACTAACTTTCTTCTCCCAAACCTTTCTGATTTTATCGCTTTTTTTTCTTTAATTTCCAAGAACTTTTTACGAACTCGGTTTAAATACTCGTTGTTGTCGTATGATTTCCAGATTGTTGAAGGACCAAGAGACATCCTTCCTCAAAATTCTTCCAAAGTTTCTTTGTTTGCTATTAAACTTTTTATGAGCTTAGAAAGTACAAGAAAGCGTAACAGTCCTGGCGGTGTTGAAGGTAACCGCTTGCAACTTCATAGAGAGGCATCAACTTATTTATTATTGTTTCAAATAAAATGAACATACAGTAATTAATAATAACCAATTAATAAATGTTAGATTGGCCACTAATAGTCACTGACTAGGGGATAATATTCAGAAAATTTCGCCTAGGATCAGGAAAACGAGCCAAATTGGTATTTTGCCAAGTATTTTGGTAGTTGTAAGAGTTTTGTTCACTTAATTGGCGACTGCGTACCAATGGCCTTCGAATATTACAATGATTAATGGGTTGTTCTTTGACAGCAAGTTAACCTTAAAAAACTAAAAAGTTCTGCAGCTTTATGGAGAGGCGTTAACTTGTTTTTTATCATTGTAAATAAGTTCACCACAAATTATTTAATAATAACCACTAATAAATGTTGGTAATAACTACTGTTCTTTTGCAGTAAGTTCACCTTACTTACTTAGATACTTGGATGGCCATCTTCACTGGTTGTGCTGGCCTCAGCATATTCTCTATCTTTCAGAGTTTTGCTGGATTATCCATTGTGGTTCGCTGGAGTCCCGACGTCAGCTTGGCCAAAGTCTGCTCCAGGTCTTCATCACACAGGCAATCGCAGCCCTTGTGGGTCAGAGAGAGATTTGCCACCATGCGACTCTGATACCAAGGCGGTGGATCCTGGCATTGGTTTACTCTTAGCTGGGCTTCTTGATGGTTACGCCAGACTCGTTCTTTGAAGACCCTTCCGGGGAGATGAATCCACCCACTGTACATCGCAGTCCGACACCTAGGAACACCTCCCAGCCACGTTGAGGCGGTAAACCGTTGGGAGGATTTTTTATAATATTCGTCTTAAAAATGGCATAAGAATTCAGTCTGGTAAGAAGTTCGAAAAAGTCCCATTTCTAAAAGAAAATGATTTACAAAAAATGAATGCAAATAATGATTAGCGCCAACCTTCTGCATGAAATGCTTCGTTGATTATGACTGTCATGATTTTCATCACCTTCCATACTTTATCATCGAACCAAGCTCTCTAGTGGTTTATTAATACTTAATATAACACTTCTTCTTCTTGCCAACACAGTCTTCTCTAGCAGAGATTTTCATAAAAATTGTTTTTTGTTTTCGTGCATGAACACGATGTATCTTATTTTGATTCCAGAAAAGAATGATGCTTGGTGGATTTCCGATCACTTTTACTGGTCGTCGAATTGAACGTGAACGAAAGCCGAAATGCGCTCGTTGCCGTAATCACGGCATCGTCTCGTGGCTTAAGGGACATAAACGTCATTGTCGCTATAAGTAAGTGCAGATGACACTTAGTAAATTTCTAATATTACAGTGTTTTATTCTTTATTGCAGTAAAACGGTAAATAAAAGGTAGACCGTTCGGCATTGATTGTTCTCTCAGGTTCGTAGCAACGAACATAACCGAATTCATATTTGGCCCACCTAGTAAATTGCTGGTGATCTACTGATATATCAAAGAAGTATGTCCATATTCTCGGGCCACTCTGATAAGAATTCGCCGACCCAGAAGAGTGGACTGTTTGGTTTCTCCTTGCTTAGGATGGAAACAAGAACCACGTGCTTAGTGCAGGGTGCCACTAACCACTACGTTGCGCGCCCATTGCTTTGTGGTTACCCGAAAAAAAATGAATATTTTATCCGATGTACTTGTACGAAAGTACACGGAGGAATGATTGAGCACTTAATTCTTCAATGATTTCGTTTTTTTTAAAAGCTTCGTACAAACTCTTCATCGATTTGGTTTCTTCTTTATTTCCGTTTCAATAAATGAATTACGTAGAAAGGCTTTTATTCATATTTTTATCTTCTATTTTCAAGATTTTTATTTCAAGCAAAGTTTAAATGTTATGAGGATTCAGGAGATAAAAGTAGATTTTAAAAAATTCGCTTAGAAATCATTTCTTTCCGAAAGATTTTATTCCGATTCCCATCATTTTTAAGAGAGATGATTTTCACAAGTGCACATTGATGAAAGTGTCATGAAAACATCATAGCCCACAGCAACCGGCGGCGGGGGCGGGGGGTGTGGCATCAAAGTTGCCACTTTTTCATTCGTTGTGGAAAATGATGAAGAACGAGGTTACCAAGCAATTAATTCGCCCGTAAGTTAACCTTTGTTGAGGTTCTCAGAAATCTTGAATGTTGGTATTCGTTCCTCGTAGTGATGTCAGTAAAAGAAAAACTCAAGGATTTACAACAGGTTCAGCTATCTAAACCATCAGCAATTACTTTCTAATACCTTCTTCGAAGTCTTGTTGGGCGTCGGATGTTCTGCAACAGCTAAGCGTTCTTGATTGTCTTCTTCTGCATTCTTCTAATACTCGAGTTAGTTCTGGTTCTTGGAACACTTATTGTTTCATTATCTTTTCATTTTCACGATTTTTTAAATGTCCTTCTCATTGATTTCACCCACTTGGCGATTGCGAGTAAGCGGATCGGGCGAAATCAAATACGAACGTGCACGATGTCAATAAACACTTATAACAACACATCACTTACCAAATCTGTTAGAGTGGAATGGAGTAAGGTGAGCAGTAAACGTTTTCGATAGAAGATGCAGCGCTCGGCGTCAATCAATCTCTTTCTTAGAGGCGGGTGAATTCGTATCTGGTCGATGTTTCAAATAGGTGTTTTTATCCTCGCAGCAGATTTGGCGCCTGTTGACAATTTTCGGGTCGGCCCCGGATGGATGGACAACTTGGCCTACGCCGGATGTGAGCTCGAACCGACGACCATATAACATTTCAAGCCACCTCTAACCGCTAAACTAGATGCGATTATTGCTTGCTGGGTTACAGTATACCTTCAGAAGCCCTATGAATGGTGATTCAGGAAGGATTTGCTAAAAATAGGAGACTGAAAGGGAATTCGAAATTTTTATTCAGAAACATAGCTGAGAGCAAACCTGTGTCAGATAAAGTATCTGCGGATAGATTCTACGCCATTAGCGGTGAAACAGGCATCATTCCAAAATCTGTGCACTCCATCAGGTGTGGTATGGTTTACTGGTATGCGCTAAACTTATTCGATGATTAGTGGAGTTATAGATGGTGGAGAATAAATGATTTCGGTTTAATACGGCAGGAATCCTGAATACAGTAAAGGCTTTTAGGTTTGCATGGAATGATAATGGTCAGCACAAAATACAAATGTTTATTTATTGAAAAGTCTTCGCCATAGATCTCGATGTACGTTGCTGGGTCAATCCTACGGTTCATGTCCTTTCTTACCACTCAGTGGTTCACTGTGTTCTTAGTCTCAGTTGTTTGAGATAGATTTTTCGTTACGAAGAAGACAGTTACAATTTTTGTGAATGATGTGGTAGTATCACAGCCAGGAAATTTATCTCACCCAGTACCCAACTCACCTCTATTTTACTGTGCAGTTTCCCGCGTTAAGTGTTAGTTCTCCCGCAGTTCATTGTTTGCCTAGTATCGTTGCGTATTGTTAGTGTTGCGCATGTGTTACGGTAATCACCGACGTGATAGTGTTGGTTGTGGTGGCGGCCTTCGGGGTGATGGTGGTGGTGGTGGTGAAGTGCAAACAGAATGAGGCCCAAACTATCCGAGCAATTGATGGACACTCGAGTGCTCAAGACCGTTAAGCTGGCGATGGGACCCGCAAATAGACGAGGCATCGTACGGCTGTCTGTAAGCAACACGCTCAACACTATTCGTTGGTCTTTCGCTTGAGGACACTTCGCTTTATAGGAACTCAAAAGCGTGACGCTATCGGGGCTTAAAGCACCGTATCTTAATCAGGGGAAATCTAAGCATCTAATTTTTAGAAATATGCAAAGGACAAAGAATAACTAAGTGTTCCTTTCTAGCTCTGAAAGTATGATTTATAAGTCTTCTATGGATAGAAAAAACCTTTTTTTTCTACAAGACACTGCTCATTAATGTGACATAGTTTTAAAAAGACAGGAAAAGAGTGTGAAACCAATTGCAACGAAGTCCTTGATCCTCTCTGCTTTTGAGCCATAACTGTAAAAGAAAAATAACCAGAGTTGTAAAATTGTGGACTAGTCATTGTTTAAGGAGAAGATGGAAATTAAACGGGGAGTAGTACATGTAACATAACTGTACCTGAACACAGTCATCTTCACTGTAGACCTCCTACAAAAGAAACGTGCTTCTTATCATTGCCGAGAAGCTGTACTTCTAGCTGAGCGAAAGTTTCATCAAACAATGATTCTTACTGACATTCTCGAAATCGACGAAAAAGACTTTATCCACCCATGAAGGATGGTCCCATGGACCAGGATAGGGAAGAACGGCTCCTGTGACCGTCATGGTTCGTGAGCAGCAGCTATTCATGTATTCAACCGTTGACACTTACAATGGTGATGCCAATCTTCAAGTTTCATCGAGCAGTATAAGCGAGGTTTTTAGCTATATAACAGCTTCCTAAGTCATCAGTTCATTTTTTATGCTGTTTATGATCTCTGTCGCCATAAACGCTATGGCATGTCAATTTCCGCTGCATAACATTCACCGAGTTGCTACAATACGGAGTCATAGGTTACATGTGGAACAAAACTTCATCCAGTGACAGTGCAATAAGTCACCGTCGGATATCCCTCAACTCCATTCTTTGCCCATTTTGCACGAAGTAACAAATAGATCCGAAGAACTAACACGCATAACTTATCAACTTCTAGTTTTGTGGCAACTTATCACTATATCATGATAAAAGAGGGTATTCTGGTCGCGTTTGATAAGAAGTTTTTATCATTGTTTATTTTACAT
Organism: Angiostrongylus costaricensis; assembly: GCA_900624975.1. Classification (NCBI taxonomy): domain Eukaryota; kingdom Metazoa; phylum Nematoda; class Chromadorea; order Rhabditida; family Metastrongylidae; genus Angiostrongylus; species Angiostrongylus costaricensis. The sequence goes on along the minus strand of UYYA01000675.1, from coordinate 19,866 downwards.
TACCCGTCATCAGATCTGCCGTGCAGGTCTCAGCACTTTGCATTTGATTCGCTTTTTTTCGCATCCAACATCCATAATGGTCTTCAAAACATTTTGCGTGTTGGTTGCTGGTTAGGGATTTCATCGCCTCTATGAATGCTGTAGAATGCTGGTCCAGTAGATACTTCTTGCAATCTTGACGAGAGCTGGGCTAAGGGTGGGAATCATATCTGAGTACGGCTTGTAGAGCAAGACCCATAGTTGGTGGAAAATTTCATGCTTAAAACTTCAATATCTAAAGTTTTTCAAGAAGGTGTAAAATTTTTCAAAGGTTTTCTGTTACATTGGACAAAGATGTTAGATTTCTTTTTGGTCTAAGAGAATTCCGTGTTTTGACAACTGTCATTAAACACTGATTCTGAGATAACCAGTAGGACATACAACATTTATGTTAAGGTAGTAAAACTGAAACCACACGCTTTCCATAAAAAAACTCGAATCATTAGAGAAATTGGTGCAAAGGCCTGCGATTAATAAAACATAACGATAGCTTCTTTGAGTTACAGTACAGCTTTTTTTATCTATTAAGTATAAATACACAAATGCTCGTGGAATGGCCACTCTTCTGAGCGTTTGAGAAAAGTTATTTCTTTTTACATGAAAGCAAGATTACCTTGAAAAAGATAAGGAACCTCTTAAGGCTATTTCAGTGATTTTGAATGGATGAAATCATCATTCTTCGACTAATCAGAGATCCTTCAAAGCGCTCCTTTTCGAAAAATCTGCCCGAATAAAGAAATTGATATATTGTATCTCAAACAATAACTTTATATCTATATTCATACTATCTTGAGGGAATGTGCATGCGAGAAATGTAATCTGATCGCTGAACGACAACGAGTGATGGCTGCACAGGTGGCGTTGAAACGAAAGCAAGCCACTGAGGACGCAATCGCACTCGGATTACGGTAACCATTTTTGTTTATGTAGCAAAACTTCTACGCCACTTAAAAATTTTAGGTGTCATAATTGTTTTGCAATAAAGATTGCTTCTAGAGGAGATGATGTTACTGCAAATATACAACATTAACTTTACTTTGAACTAGCACAATAAGACATCACAGGCGTGCATATCGCTGTGAGTTCGTTTAATTCCAAACCGAGCAAACCCTTTCGACTTAAACTTCGATACTGTTCCGTTTTTTGACTGTGTTTTTACCAGATTTGTCTACTAGTTGCAAAGCACTCACTTTTCTAACGACCGTCCTCTTTTAACAAATGACCATTCTGGCCAACATGTTGGTGCTGAAGTAAAGTTCTATAAATGAAACGCGGATTTAATGTTTTTAAGTTTTCCCTTAGTAGGGTTCCCTCACTCTCACAAAATTTTACGGAACTATCTACCTAAGATTCCCACGCGTTCAGAAACTGTCCCGGATATGTTAAAAATCATTAATTTTCTGGAGCTTGTCTTTCAGACTACTAAAGAACTAGTGGGTTGCAAGTAACTGGTGTTCCTTCTGTAATTCTTGCTTTTTTGAAATACATAGTTTTGGGCAACTCAATAGCGTGCTCAAATCATTTAAGCACTTTCGAACAGCACAATGTTGAAACTTATTTTAGTAAGTTAGCTATTTCTGACTTTTTAACGTTTAATGATCTTCTTCAGATATGTTTAGGATGGTGGCAGGTCAGGCTATCGAGCATCTACCACAAGGACCTCTATGGAATGCCACGACCGATGAAGATCAAGATAACGACGACAACGGTTCTGAGCTTAGCAAGCAGTTTTGTAGAAGAGAAGAGATACCAAATTTTTGCACACCTGCGCCATGAGAGGACGCATTATGTTCCAATGCGTCCGGCGCGCATCGAACTCAGTGCAGACTATCGGTTGTATGCCTCCTTCCAAAAAGAAACATTGAGCATTATCCATTCCCTTTATTACCCATCCAATACAAAAGGCAAGCAACCTTTGCCGGATTTGTGTATATGTATTCGTTAAGCAGGGAAAATTGAGACCGTCCTTCATCTATGGTATCCTAATTTGGCAAGGGCGCATGTGGCGCAGTGGTCGGAGGCGTCACTGCGACACACACGTGGAATCGAACCCTGCGTCCGTGGCTCACCAGGCCTTCCATCCCTCCGAGGTCGGAAAATTGGTACCAGACTTATCTGGGAGGATAGCAATACTGGCGCGGTACATCGATAGGCCACTGTGAGTCATTGTACAGGTCAGATATGCATTCAGTCACCTCCAACGATACTTAGTGAAGCCGAATGCATGGCGCATCCCTCAGGAATTGATCAACGCCGAGAGCTTTTTAGAGTTTTAATCTGGCAAAGTATCCTTGCACCCTCCTCACCAGCAACCGTCTCTATGCCTTGGCGAAAAAACTCGTCCGTAAAACGTTCTTTACATGTTATAAAATTTTGTAGACAAAAGCTATTTTTGGAACACGCCCGACTTTACATCTGTAGTGGGAAGTCTATCGATAAATTGTAAAGATGCATCAGGAAGTATTTATTTCGTAATATAAGTGGTCAAAAATAAAATACATTGCAATAAGTGGGCATCGGCATAACAGTGTTAGAATTCCAGAAATTGTAAAACACTTCAAAAATTTGTTAGCTTTCGGTAAAATTTAGAAACATGAGCTGAATTGAACAAACTGTCTCAATTTTCATGGGGTAAGTGAATTCCCTAGGTATGTGCGATGCATTCGACCGACTTCATCAAGCAACATAGAGGTGGTAGGTTGCAAATTTACGCTGAACAAGGCGTGCTGGTATGACGAGTCAGTATTTCTACCCTCCCAGACAAGTTATGTAAATTTGCCGATCCAGAAGGGATGGGCATCTTGGTTTGCTCAAGAGAGCGAACCATTGAGAAGATGTGTACTACAGAGCACACATAATAACTACAGCACCACTTAAAGTATATGAGACAAATGTAAGTAGCCAATTAAGTTTAAAGGTCATCTAGCAAAATTGCGAAACAAATTCTAGCCTCGACTTGTTCGCCCGTCAAAGATCCATCACCGTCGAATAAGAATCGGAACGATGAGACTATGCCAAGCCGGCTTTCTGCAATTGAACTGCTCACAATACTGTTTGACGAGCAAGAGAAACGCGTTCTTGAGATTGTGTTAGAATGTGAGTCGCATCATTTTAATATTAAATCCGAAGACAGCAATTCATAACATTGAATGAGTAATGATTGGTAGAGATTACCGTATTGTGGTGGCCTGGAGGAGAATAGAAGAGTGGGCACATAGACGACCAAGAGCGATAGCTGTTCCAAAGGAGAAGTATAAACGAAAATTGGATTCAACTTCGTGTACTAAAAGATTTGCAGCACTTTTTTTCTAAATTTAGTCAGAAAGAGAGAAATTGTCATCGAGGGAACGATGGTCTTGCGAAGATCACCGCACTACTCGAACCCCGTTAATTTACGTAAATGAGACGCTAAAGCTTCAATTATACCAATAGCTTTTATGTGATTATATCATAGCTGTTACCAGTTTTGGTTTTTCTTTTCCTACAGAAATTTCTAGGAGTTCTTCTTCGCCAAATTTCCTTCGTAATGCTATTATCTGTCATTTTATTTATAAACACATAGCAGTTGTTCTAACCAGTTTTGCTTCCTATAATCTCTTGCTTTCTAGTTATCTATCCATCTTATATTTCCTCTTTTCTAGTTCTTATCTTTTTCTTGCTTAGCAAAAATTGAAAACAGAGGAAAAGAGAAGAAGGAATGAGGAAATGTTTTTAGCACTCAATGGCGATGTACTTCAGGCTATTCAGCATTTTGCCTGTATTCGAAAAATCAATAGACGCTTGATTTTAGAGGTTTGTTTGAGTTTTCGAAACCAATCAGTAGCATTATTTAATGTATCCTGTTAGAAAAACTGGTGACCACTAGAAATTCACGATTTTCCTTCAATTCTTTTTTCGTGTGATCAAACACCGCTTAGAACTCGTCCCATACTGGTCAGTGACGCTGTTCAGTCTTTGCTGCGTTTAGAGTGAAAGTATGGAATCGTTCTTAGTCTTAGTAATTCGGAACGTAAGCCAACCTCGTACTGTAGTTGTACAAAGTTGCGTCGACATGTGTTAGGATGAAGGGGTAAGCCATTTTATTGCTATTTCTAATGATCTATAAGCCAAGTTTAGTTGAAAATTAACCCAATGTTCTCTATCTATTTGTAGTTTTACAAATTAAGCATACCGTATAGCACAATTCTATAGGTCAAAGTACGAATTCGTCTCGGCATACTTTATACTTCACTTTTCCAAACCACGTTTTCGAAATAACTAGCTGTTAGTGAGAAAATCTTATAAAGCAACCACAATGATGCTGAGGTATTTGCAAAACTCCGGACCGCAGGTATCTGCGGTGGGATACGAACGCACTATTATCCTTTCCGCGTTCGGGTTCAATGCCCATTTGTGCTTCCCAGATCATTCCCGTTGACGGGTGATTGCTGATGGTACTGATCGATAGGACTAGCTGAGAGACAGGCGAAACGAAGGGCTGGCATAGTGTGGTGGTGAACGCGTTACTTCTTGGGAAGGACAATAGTGCGTTCGTTCCCCACCGCAGGCACCTGTGGTCCGGAGTTTTGCAAATATCTCAGCATCATTGTGGTTGTTTCACAAATAATAGCCTGCCTTGAAACTTGTAAAAGGAACTAAATAAAAAGTCAACATTGAGAAAACCTCGTGTTTGTGAATGGTCACCAACCCACTGAACGCAGCTAAATCTACCATACACCCAGCCATGAAATCATGAAATGAGCAGCAGAATTCTTCGCCCATCCCTACAGTCTCTGTTATCACAACCAAAGCAAATATTTGAGTAAGGCGATTGATAGTCGTATTTTGTTTACATTTGTTTATACTTTGTTTTAGAATTGCGCAATGCGTACTGAAACATTGTCTCGAGTCGGCGTGACAGCAAGCGATTTAAACGCGTCGTTTTCGATGGAGTCCCTACTAACGGTGAGTTTGTTCCATCGTTAGCCAAGCTCACTGTATCACTTAAGATTTTCATGTTACTGACACTTTCCAAATAACAAATTTCGAGCAGGGGATTGATGACACAGAAAAGTGAACTGTAAAGGTTTTTGTTCTGTTAGTACTATCAGAGACCGCATACGAGTTTAAGAAATCTTGAGAAGCAATCGCTTTTCCGCGGACGCAGTGTGAGGAATTTCCTTTACAAACTCCGACCTAGCCCGAGGTGCCTACGTAGCAATGGCAATAAAATTTTAATTAAATATTACGCTCAAAATTGCAAATTGTGGCTAACAAAATTCCTTGGAGCGAAAATTCACATGGTCTTTGGCTTTGTACATCGCCTTCAATCTATCTGTCAACTAGTTTGTCACATCAGCTGGATGTTGCCGTTGCAAAAGCATCCATGTCGAATGGTGCAAGCCCCTATCCTGTTCAAAACGGTTGAATTCGATCGCGATTAGTATCGGGACGCCTTCATACAGCTTCCTTGAGATTCCACGAAAGAGCGCGTTATTTACCAGTTGAGAATGTTTCAATTCAATTAGGAGAGGAAATAACAGAACCTGAACTGGTAACCTAATCAGCAAAGAACTCAAGGATTATTGTTGCAATACAAAAAAACAAGTGGAAGAGCTGATGGGGCCCAATAAACTTCGAGCCTACGATTATCCTTTCCGGGGTTCCCATACCATCCACCACACCAACTGAGGCCGTTGCTTTGTCTCTCTCTCTAAGCCAAGCGTGTTGGAGAGCGCCTGAACCCTTGGAAAACGCAATTACAGGTTCGAAATCCACCTGAGGTCCACCTTTAGCTCATATCTCTGCATCGTTATCTTACGAAATATAAACAAAGGAATAAGATACTGTTCAACAGAGATAGGTGCTGTTTACACCTCGTGGTTAAACAGTTAAATAAAACCTCGTGTTTGCTCAACTAGAATATAAGGAATTGTTCGATCACTGCCGAGTTCAATAGAAAGTCGTTCGTAAGAGAAGTGTTTTCACAGCATCAGTAAGTCACTTGGTTTTTTAAACTTATAGGATGTGCTAGTAGCCTAAACAGTTTATTGACATTTCCGAACGTATTTCTATCAAACAGATGCAAAAGTGTTCTAGTACAGATTATTTATTCATGACAGAGATGTGGCTGATCTTTCAAAGATTCTTATTCCTCCTATGTGTATGGTCGATGGAACTACTTGGGTGGATACTTGGACGGCCCACCCTCACTAGTTGTGCGGGCCCCAGCATATTCTCCATTTTTCGGAGTCTTGCAGGCTTAGCCATTATGTTTCCTTGGAATCCCGAGGTCAGCTAGGCCAAAGGCTGCCTCAGGTGGTCACTACCACAGGCCATCGCCTCCCTTCTGGATCATAGGGAGATTTGCCACCATGCGACTTGTTTCATACCAGTACAGTGGTGGATCCTGGTATCAGTTCACTCTTAGTTGAGCTTTCTGATGGAGACATCGAACTGCAGGTGCTAAATTAGCCCATGAAAATCTCTTTTCTCTCTAACCATCACTGTAAGGCGATGAAACCTTGAGAAGCGACGTATACTTAAAGAAAGGAAGCAAATCCATTGTTTGAGAACATCGCATTTCGAAACCGTTTTATCGACTGCATTTTCGTTATCTTCTTGAATAGCAGGTGCTTATGGCGATGTGTATCAAACATCGAATTCCAGAAAATGAATTCCACTACCCATTCAGTTATTTTTCAGAGGCAACCAATGTTTCCTTCATATGCATGGGCGTCCATCTACCATCCGTTAGTGTCCGCAACTGGACTGAATGGTAGTGACGAGTCACGATCACCGGAGAATCCATCCCTGACGTAAGGTTAGCGTTCATCAAATCTGCTGCTGATGAACACTAGGAATCTTCGTGGTCAGCATTTCTTATGCAAAAAGTTGTTCATAGCAAACAACATTTCCAGCTGGCATGTCAGAGGATGACAAGGAAAATGGTGGAGCGACTTTGCTTCTAGCGAGTTTTTCATCTGTGCTCTTTTCATTGTAAATTCTGATGTTACGTTGTGTTTCTTTTATCAGTGACGGCCAGCATCCATTAAGATTCCTGAAATCAATATTTTCTCCGATAATTATTTTAGCACATATTTTATTATCAACTGTTTTCTCTGTGGTGAATTTGACTGATTGTTAAGGTGTTTTTCTTCCTCTCTTTTTATTCGTTCTCTTTCACTACCATCTCTGAACAGAAATAAGATCATTCAAGTCAGTAGAATGTTTGTTAAAACCATGACTGCTTTGAGATTTGTGAGTCTTCTTTGTTTTCATCTTCGATGATATCCTCTATCCAGATTAACTCGGATCAGAAAGGACTTCAACACTAACTTTTCTTACGATCCGTAATTGTTGCTAAGATCTTTGGCCCTAATCGAAATGTCCTAGCACATTTATTGATTTTTTTTTACTATACCTTCAGCTCATTGTTGCACTTATTTCAAATGACGACATCAGAAATTCTTGTCAGCTTATAAAATAAATTTTTTGGTGTTTTTTTTTGGATTCAAACTTCTGTGTAGGCTTGCTGGTTGCGAGTAGATTATCGATCCTTTCTGGGTTTGACCGTTGCCATTTCGCCCGAAGTCTCCAATTGGTAGAATCAAACATCTTATGCAATCGGATACGATAACCTTCTAAGAGTTCCAGGTTACCTAATATTGTCACCAAATCTCTTACTTCTGAATGCTGTCCATGCCGCCAAATTCCTTCCTAGATGAACATACTGAGCCCTAGTCCTGATAGCTACGAAATGAACACTGATTTTCACTTGGATACCTGAGCGCCCTCATCGTAGATTGTATGGGCGTCAGAAGAATGTCTATTTCAATGGATTGTTCATTGAATAGGTTTCCTTCGCTAAAGTCATCTGATCAGAGAATGCGGACAATCATGGAGTTCCAAGGCCATTGTGACAACATTTTCAAATGTTGCCGATGGGCTAATTCGGCCCAGCTAGGTGTTTTCGATGGCAGATTTCGAACTTTTGATGAACAGCACCACGTCTCGACACATTGTGGTGGTAATCTGTTGATCAATATTTTGCACAAATTAGAGGGTTGGCGATGGGGCAGCGTTTAGCACCAAGCCTTGCCATCGCTTTCATGTCTAAGGTGGAAGCCCCAGTTCACGATCACCGACCACCACTCTACTGTCGATACATAGAGAACTGCTTCATCGTCTGTTCCACACAAGAACAGATGGATGAGTGCTTTGAATTATTAAACCGACAGTCAGAGTATATAAAATTTACACGAGAAAAACCTACCGAGAACTGGCTTCCATTCTTAAACATCCAAATAAAGCTCTCAGTAAGTGGCTATGTAACAAAATGGTATCGCAAGCCAAGTAGTAAGATCATACTAGTTCACTACCCCTTCTCTCATCCTCCACACATCAAAAAAGCACTTACAAAAAACATGTACCGTACGTCTAAAAATGTGTGTACAGGAGAAGAGGAAAGGAAGGAATCGCAAAACCTGGCACGAAAAATTGCGACTTCCAATGGCTACGAAGTAGAAGCCACTCGGGTTAGAGGAAAACGTTGAGCAGTTTCCCAAAATAATATTTCGGACGTAAGTAAGATCCCCTTTAAGCTACCCTCCATATCAACTGAAGTAAGTCACGCATTTAAAAAGTGCTTAAGAAAAAGTGGTCTTGAAAATTATGTAACGATTATTGTCATCCCACCCAACCAACACTCTACGCCGTCAGTTAGTTCGAAACCGTCTCTATGATAATGTTATACCTTTTTATTTTCTGCCTACTATAATTTCGCGGCAGGGTACTAAGCGAAATACAACCACAACGTTGCTGAGATATTTGCAAAACTCTGGACCGCGGGTGTCTATGGTGGGGAACGAACGCGCTGTTGTCCCTTCCGGGGAGTATCAATCCCGCTGACGGGTGATTGCTGTGGCAAAAATCGATAGAAATAGCTGAGAGACAGGCGAAACAAAGGACCCGCATGGTGTGGTGGTGAACGCGTTACTCCCCGGAATGGACAATAGCGCGTTCGTTCCCCACCATAGACACCCGCGGTCCAGAGTTTTGCAAATATCTCAATTTGTGGCAACGTTGTGGTCGTCTCTATGATCGTTTGTGCAGCTCAGAAAACTGTATGATCTGTCCTAACGGGAGAGACGGGCAGTGCATGAGTTTAGGTATAATATACTTGATCTCATGTAATGCATGCGGTGAGGAATATATCGGGGAAACGGGTAGACCACTTTGTGTCGTGTCCGCATAGAAGAACATCTAGATGGAAAAGACAAAATCCGTCTAAACACCCCTCTAGGTACGCATAGGGCACAAAAGCACAACGCCGATGATTTTGAAGTGAATGTGCGGATCCCAGCGCAGGAATCAAAAACAACGCGCAGAACTCTTGAGGCGTTTTGGATAAATTTCAAAAATCCAAAGATGAACCGGAAAGACGAATGCCTCGCTATCACACGTGACCTGGCGCCCTATTTCAAAATGATATTTTGACCCCGAGGCGTGTCTTGCTCGCGACTTCACGTGAACTACGTGTCGGACAGTTCCGCACGTAACATCACGGTGAGTGGCCTTTCTGTTCAATATGGGGTCTATTTGAAAGTTTGATCTTCATTAATACTTTAACCTTCTTTTCCACCGAATAATAAAAAGTATTCTAACATAAAGTACGTCCAGGCTCTGAGGAAGGCGAAGTCGCCGAAACGTCAGCCATCGTTCAATAACATCAAAAACAACGACAACGACAACGACAACGAAGATCTGTACCAACCTCAGCTTAAGAAGATCGGTTTATAAGATCACATAAATAAATCTGTTGATCAGTTATCGGCAAATTGGAGGGAATGGAAGAATAGAGCATTTTTCGTAAATAAACCAAGCTGTAAGGCCTAGGCGTCTTTGTGCAATCATCTTGGCTCTGTAAATCTTTTTTATCTTCTGAATGCATTGTTTTCTAATGCGAGTTCGACTTGGCTGTTGCCTGTGGTTCTTCCGATTCTAGACTGGCGTATTAGCTAGAGTGTTTCTGTGGACAGACATCTCTCGGTGACTTTCGAGCTCTCAGCTCAGCTCAGCGCTAAAGTGAAAATATTGAACGTGCCTGCCGTACTCGTCCTCGATAATGTCAAAAACGACATTGTTCCAACTTCTGACTAACGAAACGAATAAACTCCGGTTCATGGTGGTTTCAAGACTTCGTTTCTTGATTTTAACAGCTTTTTCTTCATTCCTCGAAGAACGGAATTTTGGACGAAAGAGGCTATAATCCAGTACCGTAGAAAATTTGGGACAACAGCGACATTGGCTGGACAGAAGCTTTGATTTACTCTGATATGGTCTACTTCTTTATAGATCGTTGAGAGAAACTGCGAATTATTATGAATAATCTTTCCGTGATGATAAACAGCCGCGCACTCTGCTCGTTCCACTCCAATACGTAGGCCCCAATGTAATGTTCTTTAGACTTTCTTCTGAGTGAAATCTTAGCCTTAACTCTTTTATTTACTGCCTTTTTCTTAATGGCAGGGTATGTTGTGAAATATAACTCGTATGATGTGCTGAGATATTTGCAAAACTCCGGACCACAGGTGTATGCAGTGGGGAACGAATATCTCTATTCTAAGTTATCTATACTACACTATATCGATATTACATATTATTTTATGCTACACAATATCTATACATTATCTATTGTTATCTATATATTCTATCGACAGTATTTCAAAACCGATTTTCTTTCAATCTCGGTAGGTCAATCAAAACGTACTCTTTTCTTGATAAGCTTACACGAGGTTGGTAAATAGATTTATTTCTGCTAACTTTTCGACCCACGCAGGGTCTTCATGAGAGGGATCTCGAGCCGGTTAGTCGCGTGGCTACGTGGCGCATCTCCAGTTAGCAGATAGGGGGTTAATCGAGGACCAAAAGTGACCTTTGCTTCCCTGCGACGCAGGTGGATGCAGTGGATGGACTCCCTATTTCTGCTGCGCCGATTTGGCACGTACTTTCTGTACATGCGAGGCATATTAATGCGCGCTTGTGTGGGTGCGTTCTAGTTTATGCGGATTGTATTTTGCGAGTCAGTTCGACCAAAAGTCTACAAATCAAATGACAAGGAAGTTTATAGGAGGCGGTTAGGGGTCGCCTCTAATAAATAAGCTCCATGTCCACCATGAGAGAGCCTAGCAAGCTACCCATGATTATACCCAGCTCCACGTTCATAACCCACCAACTATGAGTGGATATCAAAATGCTAAACACAGTGAAAGAAACGAGGCTCATTCCCCTGACACCGAAAGAGCCCTCAGTTTGGTAACGTTGGGTAGGACGAGTACGGAGAGGCTGCTAAAATCTCAGGGCCAATAGAGACTGCCTGGACTGCAAGGAACTAAGGTGGCGATCTGTACCCACAATGAACCTACACTTGCATCCGAGTCCTCGATAGAAGACTTCCTCATGCAAACTCCATTTCTCACAGAAAGGAGAAAAAGCCGCTGCATTTAAAAACGAAGTCCCTAAACCACTACAAATTGGGACTTATTCAACTCATTAGTCAGCTGTAGCCAAGATACCGTCGTCGATAACATCGACGAAGAATACCATCGGCTCATTCAAGATCTTCAGGTTAGCGCTATGAAAACTGAGAGTTCGAAAATCACCAAGAGACGTCTCTCTCCAAAAGCTCTCGAGGCGATACGTCAGCGTGGATTTGCACGAGCAGTAAGCAACCGCGAACTTAAGCCTGAACTTGCAAAATGATACAGACAGACATAAAACAAGATCTTAAAGAGAGAAGAGCAGCAGTAATGGTCAAAGCTGCAGAGGCTGGGAAAAGTACTCGCGAACCCCGCTGAAGCTTCCCCAATTACAAGACCAAGATAATTGCACTCCGACGCCCACACTGAACAGGCACAACGTCCAGAGATGCAGTGGAGAGAATCATTCACGAATACTACTCGGATCTCTTCGATCACCACGTCCACCTTCCGTTATATGAAATAAAGGAGGATGGATATGCTGTGCCACCGGTTCATCCTTCCCAAATCCGATATGCCACTTCGTCAATGAAAAATCGAACAAAACCAGTTCCGGCCAGGATAAGACCAGAACTCCTGAAGAACCTTCTGCCAGTCCTCGTAAACACACTGGCTCAGCTCTTCACACGTTACCAGTCTGAATGCAAGGCCCTTACTCAGTGGAAGATCAGCACGACCGTGCTATTGTTCAAGAAGGGTGAACGCACGATATCGGCAACTGTCGCCCAATCTGCTTACTGTCTGTCGTTTACAAACTTTTCACTCGAGTCATCCCAAACAGGATTGACAGAACACTAGACGAAAGACAGCCATGTGAGCAAGCAGGGTTTCGAAAAGGATTTAGTACGGTGGACCACATTCACACGGGAACAAGGCTCATTGAAGTATCGCGAGAATACAAAAGACCGCTCTGTCTCACTTTCATCGATTTACAGAAGGCCTTTGATTCAGTTGAGATAGAAGCAGTCTTGGAGGCCCTTGATAGTCAAGAAGTCCCTACTAGCACATAAAGATGCTCCGTGAGCTGTACAAAAATTTCACAACCAAGGTATGACCAATAACACTGACATCAAAAGAGGAGTTAGGCAAGGCGATACCATTTCGCCAAAATTATTTACCGCCACCCTTCAGAACGTTCAGAACAATGGAATGGGACAATATGGGAGTGAAAATGGATGGTCGGCAGTTACACCATCCTCACTTTGCTGATGACATCGTCCTTATAACACCAAACATTAGCCAAGCGGAACGTATGCATGCTGACTTTGACAGAGCCTGTGGAAAGATTGGTCTTCGACTAAATGTCACAAAAACGATGTTTATGGGGAACGGATTAGTTTTGTATGCCCCATTCACGCTCAACGGAACGAATGTCTCCGAGTGCTCCAGTTATATCTATTTAGGTCTGAAAAACAATATGACGAACGACCTAGCTCCAGAGTTAAGCAGGAAGAAACGAGTGGCTTGGGGAGGTTTCAAGAGCATCGAAGAAGTAGTGAGGAGAACAAAGAACACCCGACCCCGTGCCCACCTTTTCCACTCTACGGTACTTCCTGCCTTAACGTATGCGTCAAAAGCCTGGTCGTTGCATAAACAGAATGAAAGATCACTCAGCGTTGTTGAATGCGCAGTGGAAAGAACGATGCTAGAAGCATCCCGTGTCACGCAGGTAAAGGAAGGGATCGGAAGGTCCGACCTGCGTCAACGATCAAAAATCAAGGATAACGTTCTGTACGCCAAGCAGTCGGAGATAAGGTGGGCCGTACACGTAATACGTATTAACGGCAACCGATGGACAAACCGTTGGTGGCTGGATTCCTCGGGCTGTGAAACGTATTGCAGGAGAACCACCGACACGTTGATCGGAGTTCTTCACAGAAAGTCTAGACGAAAGATATGGTGCTCAACGAATTCTTAGAGCGAGCAGAACCGACTGGGCTACTCTTGCACGCAATAGGGAAATATGGAAGATTTACTGGCGTGCACTCGAGTCACTCGACGATCAACGGGACTATCAACGTGTCGGTCAACCAGGAAGCCCAGCTAAGAGTAAACCAACAGGTGATACAGATGATACAGGTGAACGTTGCGACGTCTCCGTCTTCATCAGTGCCGATGATCCGAGTCGACAGTCCACAGTTCCTCTTCGTCTCGATGTGTCGTCGACGTCGAAACGTTAGCCGAAATAAATCTATTTGACAACATCGTGTAAGCGTATCAAAGAGAGAATACTATAGACAGTGTATGGCTAGTGGTCAAATAGTGGTTGTGTTGAAACTAAATATATGCTCAAATATTCATATTTTTGAGTTTAAATGGCCACCATATATATATATATATATATATATATGCACATATAAACCCTCCAAACGGTTTGCCGCTTCATCGTGGCTGAGAGGTGTTCCTGGGTGTCATGGTGCGATGTACAGCGGGGAATTCGTCCTCCGGCAGGGTATCCCATGTTCACCGTTTCGACCAGCTAAGAGTAAACCAATATCAAGATCCACCATCGTTCTAGTTTCAAACTAGTCGCATGGTAAGGAATCTCCTTCTGGTCCACGAGAATGGCGACTGTGTATTGTGGTGCCGACCTGTGGCAGACTTTTGCTGGGGTAACCAGGGACCTTCAGGAAACCACAATGGCTAAACCAGCAAAAGTGCTAAAAATGGAGATTATGATAGGGTCCACACAACCAGTGAGGAGGGCCGTCCAAGTATCCAAGTATATGTATATTAACTTGAAGGAGGATTTAAACAGAAAAAGACCATCAAAAGCCGCACTCGGACGTCTAAAAGACGTCACCGACTAACTAGCAGACCCACCTTTTCGATTCATCACCCCTCCCAGTGCGTTATCATGCGGACGAAACGTGAGCTTACAGTTCAATCATGTTAAGAATACTGTGCATTACTCATTGAATTCTTGAACGATGTCCCCTGAAATATAGCCGGCACATAGAGCATCTGGCCAGAATGCGACGCTTTGTTCCTCGAACTCTACCCTGTCTTCGAGCTTTAGGATAACGCACGTCGATATCAAATGACAAGCAGGCCTGTTATAGGATAAGAAGAATAGATGACAGATAAATGCAATCAACAGTGGAGTGGTTTCATAAAGAGTGCAACGGTCCTTTTGAACGACTGCTAAAAAGATGGGTAGACTTGCCCGTGGCTTACGTCATCCGTCCGAATCCTCAGATAGAAACGATTTCAGTATCCCAGAATATGCTTCACGGATGTCACCTACTGGATGCAGGCAATAGAATATTACCTGCACTACTCTCGAGACCAACTATCCGAGTATTCAAATAAGTAGCTGTCATTATGGTATCTACAACTGATCACATGAAACGTTCGGATATCATCAAAAACCACAATTCTACAACTGAGTAAAACTGTTCATGGGCACGAATACACGGCTTCCCACTGCCCATATGTTAAGAGGACGAGGAAATGGTACCCTAATTTCTTTTATTCTTGATTTATTCATATTTTTCTTTATGCGTAGTTTTAGGTGCATGCGAAAAGTTTTCAGTCTGCTAACGAAGATCTGTTACCCCAATGACTGGAAGGTCTTTTGTGAGTATCACCCGCATCACGTGTCGTCCCGTTGATCGTCAAGTGATTCGAGCGAGCGCCAGTAAATTTTCCATTTCTCCCTGTCGCTTACGAGAATAGTCCAGTAGGTTCTCCTCGTTCTAGAGACTCGTTTAGCACCTTACCTTTCATTCAGGGTTTTCGTGAAGAACTATTGCTGTCGACTCGGTGGCCTGCGTTAGTAGGAATAACGAGTACTCTTGCAAGTACGTGTAGAAAATCTCAACGAGCGACTTCAGAATACAGGTGTCATTATTTTGTCTCTTGTATGGTAATATTTTCATGCTATTTTTTTTACAAATTGCGAATATGATGTGTTATAGATGATAGTGTTTCTATTCCACCATTCCATCATTTCTGCAGCAATCCACAAGACAGTCGAAGAAATGGAGCGATCTATTGGGTGTCACAAGAAGTTAACGACTTATAACGGTTTCAGACATGTTGCAAAGTTACACTATGCATTAGGTTCTAGAAAAGTCCTAGATTATGAAAAGTTAATAGCTTATATATGGAGATCGCTGAGTGGTTGACATAACCACGTTTTTTTCTAATGGTTTTTATATTCGATGTATATTCATATCATCTTTCGCAATGAATCATCATTGCATTTAGATATGAAATTACAACATAGTATCCTTTATAACAAAGAATGGATTCGCACTATTGAATCTAACGGAACAAAGTGGCGTGGGAAGCGCAGCGGCCGGAGGCACCCTACAATACCCTGGACCGATCCGCGCGCAGAAAGCACACCAAGCCTTCCATCCCTCCCGGGTCGGCAAATTGATACCGGACTTGTCTGGCAGGATAGTAGCACTGGCTCGATACATCGATACGCTACCATTGTAAACGCCAGGTTTGCATTCAATCACCTCCAACGATACGTAATGAAATCGAATGCATGGCGCCCGGAGAACACTTTATCGCCTTGTTGTCAAGTGAACTACTAAGTGTTGCGAACGTTTTTGTTCTTTCGTAGTTCATACGAACCTTCCTTTCTCATTGTTTAGGTATAGACTTGAGGAGCAGTTTCTCTGCCAAGACCGCGCTCGTAATTATCTGTGTATAGCTGCTTCTCATAGTTCAACGCATAGCCAGTGAGTTCCAGTAGTATCATTCGACCACATCTCGTTTCTCGTTGTCCCTACTGGCATGAACTATATTCCTTTATGCACGACCGCCTTTCGGTATGCGAATTGGAGGCCTTGATTCCATGTTTGCTTCTTTTATGTGACATGTATTTTCGGGGTGAGTATTCTAATTCTAAACGCTCCCCTCTAAAAGTCCCCTAGTTTGGAGTATTTGTCCATTGTGGCGGATTACCACCAAGGGATAATATTCGTAAAATCTACCAAGATTCAAACCCGGAATTCCACGCACAGGTATTCAAATCGATGCCGTTCAGCTCAATTAAGCCACTGATCTCTGTCGAAGAGTGATTTGGTGAACTATGAAAGTGTTAGGTTATGAAATAAATGCTTTCAAGTACTGTTTTCAAAACATCAACGAAAGAATCTCCGCGCAGATACTGAGGACTGCTTTCAAACAAGCAGTGAGAAAACGACGTCGATGATTTCACACTTGCTTCATACCCTGCGCTATCTACAAGTCATTTGTAATCCTGTTAACGTTAGCTATATACCTACAGCTGAATAACATGTATAAATGTTTGCTCGATGGTTTATCATCTTTCATCCAGGCGCCGTGTCTCAATGTCGCGTTTTATGGAGTATCGGCGAGAATTGAACTCGTCTGAAAAGCTGTTTTTTGTAAATTATCAACTGCAGAGAACGTCTTTCTTGGTCTGTCTCCTCTTAAAATTATTTGCTCACGATTTGCACTTGAATGACAATTCACAATGTGGTAAGAAAGTTCTGCAACCCACCGTACTGAAATTAGACACTGCACTTCCGAACCGTCCACTAATGCAGACTGGATTGGACGAATAGGTTCACATCGTCCGTTCTGTGGTAAATGCCCAAAGCTCACTATTTTGATTCACAACCGGCTTAGAAAATTCTGACACCAGCTTGCTGACCCAGGAAGGGAGGCGTAGTTCTCTCGAGGAGCGGGATAGCTTGCGTGTACTGCGAGACACCTCTAGCCACTGCACTACATGAACTACTTTATAATATTCTATTTTACTTATAACAAAAATAGAATAACTAGTTGAGAGATAGGCCAAACTAAGGACCGTATGGCGTGGTGGTGAACGCGTTAGCCTCGGGAAACGGTAATAGCGCGTTCGTTCTCCGCCGCAGACATCTGCTGTCCAGAGCTTTGCAAATGTCTCAGCATCATGTTACCTTTTCTTACCGTCTTTTACAAGTTTTCACAGCAAGATATTATTTATAAAACAACCACAATGATGCTGAGATATTTGCAAAACTCCGGACCGCAGGTGTCTGCGGTGGGGAACTAGCGCGCTACTACCCTTTCCGGGAGCTAACGCGTTCACCACCACACCACGCGGGTCCTTCGTTTCGCCTTTCTCTCAGGTAGTTCTGTCGATCTTTTGCCTTCAGCAAACACCCGTCAATGTTTTTTTTATTTTACATGTCTTTACATCTACTGTGCGGATCCGAGAACTTCTCATATTCGATTCGTTTGCTCGTATCGTTTGTCCACGAACATCATCTAGCTTTAACGTGTGGCTTCGGTTGCGGCTTAAGGATTTTCATTACATCGTAGAATGCTGGTGGTGCAATTCTCCCTGAAATCCTAAGATATCCGGGCTGGAGCGTTCCAACTGGATTGCAGAAAGTGATTTTTTTCCCAGACAAGTCCGGTACCAATTTGCTGACACTGGAGCGATGAGAGACTTGGTTGGCGCGGAGCGGAATCGAACTAGCACCATGCTCGTGATGATGGACATAACTACCACTGTTCTACTCGGCCCTTTTTCATTCGTATGATAAATTGTTTAAATTGAAGAAGACTGAAATGATAACAGTTCGGAAGAACTAAGGAGAAAACAAAGAAAAACTTCCGCATTAGAACGATTCGGTATAGATACTTTCACAAGTATGGGAAATCCTTAAGTGCCCAAGTATTCTAGTTGCTGGAAAATTACTGCTTGTTATCGTAGAACTGACTTCGTCATGAATCCGTTATGATTTCCACTGCAGTTGCAGTACGAGAATTTCAGTATCCACTTGACTGAAGAATAACACTGTCAAGCCAGAAACGCCGTGTATAAACTTCATTTCAACCAGTGATTAGTGATGTTATGTAACGTATGATTCAGGTTACTACTATTGTAATACAATTAGACTTGATTATAGTGAAGAAGAAAACATTTCCTTAACAACAGGCCTGAATAAAGCGCTATGCGAAGCGCAGAATTAGTGCATTCTGGATAACAAAAACTTCAGAATCAGTAGACAGAGAGAGAAATTACAGAAGAACGTAAAGCTATCTCTCCAAAATGGCTTCATGTTTTACGATACAAAGTTGCTGCGTCCTATTTAAAAGCAAACTTATTATTTGCACAAAAGAACTGCGAATTCAATATTATTCAAAAATAACAGAATCCTTCTTATATAAATACGAACCCTCTAGTATGTCGGATGAGGTGGCCTTCTTACAGTACGATATCTGGAAATATTTTACGGTTTATAACACAGAAAAGGTTATGCAAGAAAAACAATAGGCTTATGCTGATACTGACAGTTAGAGATGCGTGTAGAGCAGTGGTCGGAGGCGCCCTGCAATACATATGGGATCGATCGGTTCCCGTACCCATGGCCCACCAAGCCTTCCATCCTTTCGGGGTCACCAAACTGGTGCCATTCTTGTCTTGGAGGATAGCAGCACTCGCCCGATACATCGGTAGGCCACCGCGAGCCATTGTAAAGGTCAGATATGCATTCAATTACCTCCGAACAATGCTTAATGGAGTCGAATGCATGACGCATCTCTCAGGTATTGATCAACGCGGAGAGCTTTTTTTAAAAATAATTCTTATTGAAAGTGACAAAATTTATTGAAAGCAGCCGTTATGTTTGCACCGTATGAGTGGTAATCAACTCATGCCAGACTCTTATTGTTAATATTGGTTCAATGTAAATGAATATTTTAGATATCGCAGAAAAAAAAACTGCTTTGACCTTGTGAAGAAGGCTGCTTGTAAGAAACATGTTTCGAACAGTAACCAACGTGTGCACGGGAAGAGAGCAGAGAGAGGAGTCCTGGAACTTGGCACGGAAAATAGCCATTTCTCATGGCTACGAAACTGCAGCTAGGGATAGGTGTAGGGTAAATCGTGAGCCCTCAAAAAACAACTCTAGCGATAAAAAGGTTCCGTTTATCCTACCCCTCATCTCAAATGATGCAAGTGCCACGACCGACTTTCTATTAACCTCGGCATTGATCAAGTGATTTTGTTCGTATTTTTTTTGAGCAAACGCGAGGTGTTATTGTTCTTTGTTCACGACTAAGCTGACGTTTCGGCGAATTTCGCCTTCTTCAGAGCCGCTTTCTTATATATATACTACTACTATATACTATATACTATATACTATATACTATATACTACTATACTACTACTATATACTATATACTATACTATACTATATACTATATATATATACTTATATACTTATACTTATACTATAATGTACTTATACTTCCATGTGATTTCTGTGCGGTTGGTCTCTACGTGACATACTTAGTGGAGACCCCATAGAGAGCGGCTCTGAAGAAGGCG
>UYYA01000674.1:0-38788 GCA_900624975.1 Angiostrongylus costaricensis | reverse complement strand
GCATAAAAGAACATCTAGATGGGAAAGCTAAAATCCGTTTAAACACCCCTCTAGGTACGCATAGGGCACAAAAGCACAACGGCGATGATTTTGAAGTGAATGTGCGGATCCTAGCGCAGGAATCAAAAACATCAACGCGCAAAACTCTTGAGGCGTTTTGGATAAATTTCAAAAATCCAAAGATGAACCGGAAGGACGAATGCCTCACTATCACACGTGACCTGGCGCCCTATTTCAAAATGATATTTTGACCCCGGGGCGTGTCTTGCTCGCGACTCCACGTGAACTACGTGTGGGCCAGTCCCGCACGTAACATCACGGTGAGTGGCCTTTCTGTTCAATATGGCGTCTATTTGAAAGTTTGATCTTCATTAATACTTTAACCTTCTTTTCCACCGAATAATAAAAAGTATTCTAACATAAAGTACGTCCAGGCTCTGAGGAAGGCGAAGTCGCCGAAACGTCAGCCATCGATCAATAACATCAAAAACAACGACAACGACAACGAAGATCTGTACCAACCTCGCGTCAGCTTAAGAAGATCAGTTTATAAGATCTCATAAATAAATATATCAACTATTTATGCCGAGGTTCATAGAAAGTCGGTCTTTCGAATCATCTATATACCTGCAGTAGAGTAATGGCTTGAGATCGATTACTGGTTCTCCACTTTAGACATGAAGGCAACGGCAAGGGTCGGTGCCAGTCGCTGTTCCATTGCCAACCCTCTGATTTGCGTGTAATATTTCCCAGACCATCTGATGATCGAGCAGTTTAAACAGACCTTTAAAAGGACCATAAACTGTTGAATCGGAAAGCCACACATGTTAACTGCTCCTTCGTGTTGCTCGAGAAGCTCGCGGATGACTTGCACTGCGGAGTCGTTCGACACGTTAGTGTAAAGGGCGGTAACGTCGAACGACTCCATAATGTACGCGCTTTTGGGATGTGCGTTACACAGACGATCTAGGAACATTTGGATATTCGTGAGAAGAGATGGTATGTGCTTAAGCAACTGATTGAGATTTATATTTATAAACCAAGCAAGGTACATAGATGATTGTTTTGTCGTCTGCTCCACACAAGAGGAGATGGAGAAATGCTTTGAGTTATTGCACGAACAGTCGGAATGCATAAAATTCACCTGTGAGAAACCGAAAGGAAACTGGTTTCCATGTCTAAACATTCAAATTGTCCCGTCCGAAAATGGCTATATCACAAAATGGTATCGAAAGCCACGCATTAAGAATGTAGTGGTTCATTACCTCTCCTCTCATCCCTCACACACTAAAAGGCTGCTGATAAGAAATATGTTTCGAGCCGCCACCAACGTGTGCACGGGCAGAGAGCAGAGGGAAGAATCGAAACTGACGCGCCAAATAGCCATTTCAAATGGTTACGGAACTGTAGTTTCCCGGCATAGGCATAGAGGAAAACCCACGCCCCAGAGCGATAATTCTAGCGAAAACAAGGCTCCCTTCCTCTTGCCGTTTATTTCAAACGAAATAATTGCAGCTATAAAACGTTACTTAATAAGGGCCAATCTAGAGAATTCCGTAAGATTGACAGAAATACCATCGGACACTCTATGACGCCAGCTAGTTCGCAACCGCCCATATGACTGTCTATGTTTAACGAAAAACTACATAATTTGCCCTAACGGTAAAGGCGGTGATTGCATGAGTTCGGGTACAGTCAATCTGATCTCTTGCGAGGCGTGCCAGGACGAATACGTTGGCAACAGGCAGACCGCTGTGGGTCCGCATATAAGAACATCTAGTCGGTAAATCTAAATTAAAACCAAACACTCCACTAAGTTCGCATAGGATGCAGGAACACAACGGAGAAGATTTCGAAGTAGGAGTCACTATCCTCTCGCACAAATCGAAAACATCAGCGCGTAAAACTTTTGAAGCGTTTTGATCAATTCCAAAAATTCAAAAATGAACCGCAAGGAGGAGGGTCTCGTCATCACGCGTGACCTGGAGCCATAGCTCAGGCTGGTCCAATGAGCTCACACAGGCACAGTCCTCACCCATGTATTACTCTGCGCGACTGCTATCCACCTACTGACTTAAATACTTACAACCAATAAACGGTAGGTGTTTTAATGAAGCCGTTTCTTATGTGAATGCAAATTTATTTGTTAAGTTTTATCTGCTGGAGTTATGAAAGTGTTTGGCTGAGTGGATCGCATCTCAATTTGACCTTTCCAGGCTCTGAAGAAGGCGAAAGCGCCGAAACGTCACTATTGTATCCTAATAAATTCTATAATAGTAACCTCGTGTCTGCTTATTGAAGAAAAACATCGAACTATCAATCAATGCCAAGGGTAACAGAAAGTCTGTCCAGGGAATTGCTACGTGAGGTGCTAGATTTGCATGGAAGGTTGGCAGCGCTAGCTCGACACATAGGTAGGCCGCCGTGAGTCATTGCAAAGGTCAGGTATTAATTCAATAATCTCCAACGATGCTTAATAAAGTCGAATGCATGATGTATCTCTCAGCCAATAATCAACGCTGAAAGTTTTATCTTCTTATCATTTACAGTAGATTTGACCTGTTATGTCATTATTGATAACTCGATTAACAGCGCGTAGGAATAGATTCCGTGCGAAAGAACGCTAATTGCAAATCAGTGGACTATCCGCTAATTCATAAGAGTCGGTGATTAATGAATTAGAAGTGAAGGTTTCTTGAAATTCCACCCAAAACCATACCCGATCAGAGTCCTATGTGTCAATTTCTAGAATTTACTAATGTTTCTCAAACTGTACTTGAACTCACAGAAGGGTATAACTACGTACGTGATTGACGGTTGCTTTAAAAGGAAGCGAAACGGAGACTTGTACGAGTGCCGTATGATATCTAAAAGCGGATCATCTAGTTATGTAAGTATATTAGTGCAAAGAAAATAAAAGATTTGTTTAACCACGTTTATAATGGCGTCGAATCCGGGAGAATACTGGTAACCCTCATGTCAAAGCATGTTTTAGGACTATATTTTTTAACATAGGAGTCTCGCATGGGTTCGACTTAGATGAAGATATTTGGTCTTCTTTTTGGAGATCGAGTCGATTCGACCTTTCCGAAAGCCAACTCTGAGATACATGTGATGTAGGGTTTCTAGGTCCTGTGGATTGGAACGACTTCCCAGACAAAGCTGATCCTGATTGGTCAACTACAAAGGCGTGGAAGACTACATTATCCTACAGTAGACCCGGGTACTTTCGCGTATATGGACATCAAAGCGCTAATCTTGTCCTACTCGAGGGCCTTAATGAGGAACCAGGTGGTGACATTGTCATATATTTTGTGAGTTGTGCTATTCTCAACTGAGAGAAAGCTTTTTCCTTAATCGAATTTCCGCTGAGTTGGTTTATGTTTTAAAAAAGCGTATGAATTATTTAAGACATCAAGTCAAAATTAAGCCCTACATTCACCTTGAAACTGTTGAATCTCTTCCGTCTCTCACTCTTTATCTGAACCACTCCAGAATATTCAGTCTACAGTCATATTATTGAACTAAGCAGTAAATTGCGACGGTGAAAAATGGATGGCTTTCTCACTATCATTTTGTAGAAAATCGCCAAAGGTTTGTTTACTACCAGGTATCTATTGACACTCAATAAGAAGCGTCCACAAGGAATTAAGATTATAGAAGCAACTTGATAGTATTTGTTAGTATTCAGCGTTTTGGCTAAAAAATAACTCTTCTCCTATCTTAGAGGCGACTTTCCTATCAC
This sequence comes from Angiostrongylus costaricensis, assembly GCA_900624975.1. NCBI lineage: Eukaryota > Metazoa > Nematoda > Chromadorea > Rhabditida > Metastrongylidae > Angiostrongylus > Angiostrongylus costaricensis. The sequence continues at coordinate 35,043 of UYYA01000674.1, read as the reverse complement.
TATTAAAAAATATGGTGGCTTTACCTAGAAAATTAGGAAATGATGATGTTGTACATTATATAAAAATTAATTCTAAATAAAGAACGCTTCGTTTCCCTAGTATGTTCACCCGGTGCTCTAAATGTTGGCATCTGTGTTGGACATGGCTCGCTAGCACGACAGGTGCCCGTCAGCGAATTAATTTTGCATTCTTTATTGCAGTTCTGTCGCTATTCATTTCAGTATACTTCATTTATGTGACTTCGCTCTTCGAATTGAAGCAAGTGCTCAATATTATCTATGGAATGGCGTCAGCGTCTTCCTGAACAGATAACAATTTTAGCTCCTCGCTTCTACATCTCATTGTGAAGTCAGCACACAATTTCCCGCATCAATAGAAAAGATCGCCTCTTTACAATTGTTCCCTTCTTTTTTGATGAATGAATTTTCGCGATTTTTTTTTGTTTTGAGAACAAAAGCACTTTCCTTCTATCACAAACTGCTTAGGCATTGCACTACTACTTGTTGTGATTTTGAACGCCTATCGCGTTCCTTCCAAAGTATAAGGAGAGTTTATGTGCTCTCTGTGAAATTTTTCATAGATTATCACGCTCCCTTATTATGTTCTGTATAAACATTATTACAAACAATCGAAGGGATGGTGCTTACGAACTCGACTTTGACTGCAAACGTTAGGGCTATTGATAATTTTCTATGCAGATGTGACGAATTTCTCGTCACTTTCGATAGTAGTAATCATTGCTGTTTAATCTGCATTCACTGACTACTGGTTGTAGATAAAACGATTTAAGTTGATGCCTCAATGATGAGAATCACGGCTACACTTGCATACGGGTTGGAATACCCATGGAAGACTTTGAAGACGAAATGCTCACGGTGACTAGCACTCGCAGCATTTTCTCTTCTCAGCATTTCCCCATCGACTTCTGACAATGAGGGATAGGTGGTTTCCGGAACACAAGCATTCAACTGTGAAATAGCCGTAGGCAGCTCCAAGCGGCTTACATGATTCTCCGATGTTCAATAAACAAATTCATAACTACGGCCGTAGCAATTGCACATCTCTGGCTTTCTTTTCTCATTTTAGTACTATTCTTTTCAATCAGCACTTCATAATTTTCAGCATGCATTATTGTATAGACGACAAATTTTCGAGCTTTTTATTGTTGAAAGACTGGAGCTGGATATTACGAAATGCCTTCGTTACATTTTCATTTCGTTTGCGGAGTCATCAGTCTGTATGCAACAGTAGGCTACTTTTAATGTTTAAATATTGAAAAACTTAGAAGTCATTCATCTCGTGCTAACACTCACGTAATTGTTGAGAAGTATAACCAGCTCGCTGTAATATCCTTTTATTCACTGTTTTTCTTGAAAGACAAACACGGGATTGTAATTGCAGCACTTATTAAAACACTACGGCTGACGTTTTGGCGGTTTCACATCCTTCAGAACCTGAAGGGGCCAAATTGACATCCAATCAACTCAGTCAGACACTTTCATAACCTCAACAGATAAAATTTAATGTGCAAATTTTTTCACATAACAAATAGCCTTTTAACACTCACTATTTCGTTCTTTGTAAGTCATCCAGTTCCTTAGTGGAGACCAGCGGCACAGAGTCTAACTTGGACGAGGATTATGTCTAGTTTAGAGCAAAAAATCAGCCTGAGATATGATGCTAGATAAGGCTTCATTGGAAGGCACTCCTCCATGCGGTTCATTTTCCGATTTTTGGAATGTACCCAAAAAACTTCGAAAGTTTACGGGCTAATATTTTGAACTCCTGTGTTAAAGTAGTGGGTTCTGCTTCAAAAGCTTTTCGATGTCTCTGCGAGCTGTGCGTGTTTAATGGAGCATTTGGTTTAACTTCAACTTTACTAACTAGTTGTTTTCCTATACGGATGCAAAGTGGTCTACCAACTTCGCCAGTGTAGTCGTCCCTATCGCAAGAGATCAGGTACACCATACCCAAAGTCATGCAGTCACCGTCTTTACCGTTAGGGCATATTACGCTAGTTTTGCTCAGTCGTAGGTCGTAAAGACTGCTACGAACTAGCAGGCATCTTAGAGTATTCAGTGGTATTTCAATCACTGCTTCAGATTCCTCTAAACCGTTCCTTTCTAAATGATGTTTTATACTCATTGATATTTATTATTCATCAATGCTTTTTCTCTTTCTCTCTCTTCCTCTTTCTTACTTTGTTCTAGTTCTGTTGCACTGTGAAAAGAATTAGGATTCAACGTAATTTATTTATGCACCAAAACTACTACGTCACTGAGGGCTAATAGCATGAATAGAATAGTTTTGCTTCTTACAACGGCAGCTTCAACATTTTATTTACATAACGACTTTAGCTGTAAGGGTTAAATACTTCGAGTTTCATAGCTTATAAACTGTGCCATTCATCAATGTTGCCTTGTTCTGTCGTTGCTCGAAGATGAAAAAATATCACGAAACAGGCATTTCTAGTACGACAGTTCTGCCGGGGTAAAATTGAAAAAACAGAAAACTCTTTTGACTTAATGATGTTTTAAAACCTGATTTTTCTTCGGCCTACGCATGACTGACCGATTTGTGCTTTTTCCCTTGATAAACTAACCCCAGCTTAGAAAAACTTTATTCGGCCACCGTTCGGCGCCCTCGCCCTTTTCAATGTTGATCCAAGCCGATCGTCCACAGTTGTTTCTTCGTCGTTGCTCTTCGTGATGGCATCGAGTCCAACTCAATGGTACACAGACCGACTGAAGTAACCCCACTTGGCAGTTGCTCTTTTACACAGGGCAAATGTTGGTACTGCTTGTCCGTTGATAACTTTTTTTTCCTATGGGCATTCCATCCCGAAGTAGTCTGCATCATCACCAGCTGGCATAGAACGCAACATTATTTCAAAAACATCTATATTTTTCCTACTATCAACGACCGCCTTGTACAAAAGAACACTGCTGAGTGTGTTTACCTCGTTTGGATTGCGCTCTAACGGCTTCGACTAGATGCGATCACAAATACCCATATCGGAGGAAGAAATAACTGTGGAAAATCTTAACCGTTTTATTTGCTACCTTGTTCTTGTTAATGGCAGGGTATGTTGCGAAATATAACTCGTATATAATGCTGAGATATTTGCAAAACTCCGGACCGCAGGTGTATGCGGTGGGGAACGAACGCGCGCTATTGTCCTTTCCGGGGAGTAGCGCATTTCACCACCACACCATCCGGGTCCTTCGTTTTGCCTGTCTCTCAGCTAGTTCTATTGATCTTTTACCATCAGCAATAACTGTCGATTTAGAACAATCGGGCCCTTAAGGAGGCGAAAACACCGAAAGCTTGGCCGAGTAATGTTGCCTGTCAACCGTGTTTGCTAATCTATGAAAGAATACGTCTTCATTGATGTCTGATCAAAGTAAAATTTAAATTAAAAGAAGCGATTACGGAGTACACCTCAGTGGGAGTTACCTTCTTTTCTTTTCCTATCAGCCTTGTGATAGCTTGTCAGTGAACAAGTGAACATGTTCAAAAATCTTTGATTAAACCACTTTTTATTCGTCTGAATATGCGGCTGCCGCAATGTTAATTTTATTTAATATTTAAAGGACTTATCATCATGTGCCTTGCTGGTCTCAGCCCTTTTCTATTCGACTGGTCTCTTCGAGTCCATCATCCATGAAGGTCTTCGTATTTGTGTGCGATTAGAACTTCTCCTTAAGATATTGGTCCTTCGAGTTTCCCTATACTAGTCGAGTCGATTCTCCGTCGGAGTCGTAGAAGCGCACTGGCGTTCCCAGATTTTCATGACAGCATTCATGAGCTCTCCCGGATTCCAAAAAGCAAGGCAATCCCAGACCATTCTGGTGCCAAATTCCCTACCCCAGCACGATGTGGCTTCGTGGGCCGTTTAGGGTGTGACCGAACCAGCGATCGGCATCACTATCACTACGCTATCTGCAAGTATAGTAAGGACTCGGCTTATTTGCAGCTTTCACATGTGCTCTTCCGAACCCTTTGAAGTAGTTAAGCTTCTCGTCATCAATATAAGCAGTATAGAAAAAACTTCTACTTGGAAGGAAACTTATTGTACTCATAAGATAGTCGTGTTGAGAAGTAATAGTAGTGAAATTTGCAGTGTTCGCGATACTTAGCAATGTAGCCTATTCTCAAACAAGAGCAATAAAAGACCTCCACTATGCTCTTCTTTGTTCATCTTATTGCAAATCTGCAAGTGGAGTTTGTGATCAGTCGATAACAAGTACACCCACAAAATTTTAGTCACTCACTTCGGTTTAATGCGAAGAGGATTGCGGAACTGTGGATGACAGGTTCAGTAATACCCAAACCGAAACTGAAAACGAACGAAAACTCTTTTCAACGCAGTTTCTTCGACTAAGTATCGACAGCTGCATTGCAGACATCTCACAATACATTACATTACACATATCCTTATCATAGTTCACATTTCTACACATTCATGTCTACTGAAGCGCTCATTAAATCCACAGCAGAAATTCTGTAACGCAACGAGATGACGCCTGATGAGTTAGCGGGTGGGACATGAAATGCTGTAACTGATAGCACGTTCCTCAGCAAAATGAGAAAGGCATATATGGCCAGATTTTTTGCATTATTACTGTTTAATTTGCTTCCTTACAATCGAAGTTTACTTCAGGCATCACCTGTATATAAGGTGTAAAGGCGCGTGTGGCGCAGTGCTTAGAGACACTACTGCGACAATCGCGTGGAATCGATCTCTGCGCCCATGGCTTACAAATCCTTGTACCAGACTTGTCTGGGAGGATATCAGCACTGGCTCGATACATCGGTAGCCACCGCGAGCCATTGTAAAGGCCAGATGTGCATTCAATCACCACCAAACGATACTTAATGAATTCGAATACATGGTGCGTCCCTCAGAGATTGATCAACGACAAGAGCTTTATTCTTTATCCTTTTATCACCTGTATCACTTCATATTTATATTTTCATTAAGCGATAGCAATAATGACAACAATTAATGTTGTTACAAATAAATATCCACTTATGACTGCAATGACAATACTTTTTTTTGTTAAAAATAATCTTAATGGTTACTATTATCTATTGCTAGGGTGTAGCACAGTAGTGGTGACCTCTTTAATTGCGTCAACGATCAAACCTAACGAGGCTCTGATTCGACCATACCCGTGTTCTAACATTCTGATTCTTCCGGAGTCAGGAAATTTTTTACAGAATTGTCTGTGAACTGTGCAGTCTCTCTCCAGTTCAAGTGGGAACTCTGTGGGCCGGCTGTGCTAGGCCTCGACCACCGTTCAACGACATTCGTAGCGAAAACGGAAATCTACTGGAGCAGCCAAACTCATGAGCAAAAAAGTTTGCACACCTTCATCGATGGTGGATGCGCTGATACGAGTCGAATGCGAGATGTGGTAGCATCCGCATAGTGTGATGCATCCGTTGTCTAGTCGTGTAATAAATAATAAAATTATCATTCTTATTACTATTAATTGCTGGTAATTCTTGGGCTGGTTGTACATTGTTATTAAATTACTTTACATTTGCTACTAAATAACCTGTGCAACCTGTCCTCATGTTGATTACTTGAGTGACTGGAGCATACAGGAGTAGCTTAGTGTGTTCTATTAATTCAAGAATTAACTTAACACCACATCTTTTATCTACGACTTCCGTAAAGAACTTTTACCATCGGGTCTGTGGTCATTCTGCTGTGTATTTGACATCCCGAGAGGTTCTTTCCTAACGGCTCTTGTTCACCGGCTGTCGTTCAGAAGCACGACGTGATCGGCCCACCTTATTTTCAATGTTTTTGCGTACATAATGCCACCTCCGGATTTTGACTGTTCACGTAGATCTGAATTTTGGATTACACTCCTCGTATATGTGATATGGATTGCTTTTGGCATCACCCTGCGTTCGATAACGCTGAATGATCTTTTATTCTTGCTATATAATGAGCATGATTCGAACACGAATGTTAAGACGGGAAGAATCGTAAAGCTAGGTACGATGTCAATCACTTTCTGTTCTCTTCATTTCAGCTGCTCCACTCGTGTAAGTCATTGCATCCAACTGAAAAAAACACGACATGAAAACCCCTTTCCATTTTACATTACGGTGGCCACTAGCCATATCAATAAATTTTTTCTGACTCTGTTTTTCTTCAATTCTTTGACAAATATGGTGGAAAAACAATATACAAGTTCACTAGAATCTTTTCCCATGACTGGCCACTTTGTATCTAAAATTTACTACTACCCAAACATTGGGAGAAATTATCGAGGAATTCCGAGTTGAGAAAGTTCATGTTATTTCTGCTTGGCTAATATGTTTAGTGCTGAAACCCTCTATAGTGACAACCTCCTTGAATCGAATGGTTATCTTTCAAAAGCACCATCAAGCAAGACGAGTAGTTAGCAGTTTTCTTGGAAGTGTGTTAAATGTCCTGAAAATTAAAAGCATTGCATAGTCACTCTGCATTATTCCGATGAGTGTGCAGAAGAAATGAACGTAGCCCACCGGCTTGACAACGATATCGTTTAGCGTTGAACTTCTTTAACACTTCCTACTACTTCTTGTTTCATGGATTTGCACACTCCATGAAAGGTGATTTTCGTTAATCCGTGTTCGGTATTTTTAGTCAGCAACCCGATTACTCGGTTTGGCATTCAGCCATACATGCTCTTAATTGTTGACCACTACTAAATGAATGGTGACACGTAAAGAAAGGTTTGCTAGGGTAATTACACTGGACTGGTATCATTATAAAAAAAATGAAACTATGAGAATAAAATCTATTCGCATTTGACATTCAGCGGTTCACTCATAATAACCGCTACCCTACTAGCATGTAACCCAGTTTGCAACTTGAAAGAGACACATAAATCATAGATTATTTTTTGCGGTCATGAATACGAAAGAATGCTTGCGCTTGCGAAAGAACAGTTTATAAGAGCTTCACGGGAGAAATTCCCATGCAGCCGCGTTTTACGTCTGGAATGATGTATTGGAATAGCACTGGCAACGAAAACTGCTGTTAAAAATTGGCTTTTTGGCTATAAACTATCAATAGACCAGAATGAAAACGCTTAATGCTGACTTTTAGAAAACGTACTAAAGTAGTTCAATGTAGGAATGAGCCCGTAAACAGACATGTTTTGCGAAGGTAAAACAAGTAGTACAATTGATCAAGTCAGAATCTGCTCTTTTCATTTCTAAGATGCCAAGCAAATGTTATGGTTTTGGGTTTTTGAACAGAAGTAGGGAGATCCTTGTTCAAGCAAACACCGCTGATAGCAGTGTAACCTGGGAAGAAACCCACGTTTAAGATCATTTTTCTGCTGTAATTCATACAACATATTCCACCAACATTTAATCAAATTCATACATCATCTTTTTGGTGGATAGAAATGAAAAAAGCTATCACTGTAGAAAATTGACACGAAGTTTGAAGAATCTGCGATGGGCACACCCAACATAGCATCATTGACATTACCTGGGTTCAACTATGTGTTCAAGTACTGTTGTCCATATGTTCAGTAGGTCTGATTTCTTATTCTCGATCGATCTGTCGACGAATTCTAAAAGTTGCCGTCACTCTGGAAGAAGCCAATTCGAAATGCAACAAACGTCCTTTCTATCCAGAACTATCGGTGGCTGCTTGTAATAAATATCTGGAAGCACCCTACCACTGGTACCTAGAAAATCTATCGAAACTCTTGTTCGGCCACCATGCAGCATGTAAGGAAAGCTGGAAAATCTTCAAGTCGCGGCTAAACCGATATACGACCTCATTCTGGATAATGAGTGCAGGAAAACGAATTGAATGGAAAGAAATGCTGAGATCCTCATAACAAGTGCGAACTGGCGCTTTAATACTCTAACTGCTTTGCTTTCCTAACTCTTGGATAATCCGTGTTCATGCAGAATACGAATACAGGCGTCAAATAAGTTTTTATTCGACTACTGTTTCACTGGTTAATAGAATCCTCGCAATCGACAGTTCGAGATAGTCGTGAAATGGTTTTTCCACTTCATCGAAAATGCGGTCGTCAAAGCATTTGAATCGAGAAAGAATTGTCACCTTGATACTATGCTGTTATGAGGAGAACGGTGATTCCAGCTAGTGGTACGTTCTTAGGTTGGCTTTCATATGAAAACACTGAACTCCTTCCCACTATGAAAGGCCTTTCTGAATGTTGAATGTTTCGCTATACATCAAATGGCATCATCCAAAAAAAAGTCAATCGGAGATGAGGTGTTGAGCCATTGGTGCTAATATTTTTAATACCACCGCAAACTGTATTACCAGGTTGCTGGCTCTAAAAGTTCTGTATACCGTCTCAAATGATCTCTATATAGCACAATGACGCTGAGATATTTGCAAAGCTCCGGACGCAGGTGTTTGTGGTGGGGATCGAAAACGTTTGCCTTTTCCAGGGACTAATGCCTTTACCACCACACTTTGTGCGTATTTCGTTTCGCCTTTCTCTCAGCTAGCTTTCTGTCTACAAGTGCGACCACTAATCACCCTTCAACGAGACTGATCGGGGGAGCCCACATCGGCATTGAACCCGATTAAGCTGAGAGTGTAGTCGAAATCACAATGTTAGCTTTTTTATTTGCTGCCTACGACATTTTTCACGGCAAGGTATTATGTTAGCCTACAGAAAGGATAATAGCGTGTTCAATCCCACTGCAGACACCTGCCGTCCGGGGTTTTGCAAATATCTCAGCATCATTGTGGTTGATTTGGAATAATATCCCACCGTAAAAATTGTAGTAGACAGTAAATAAAAATTTAGCATTGTGCTCTCTATATAATTGTATAAAGCACGTCTCGTTTTAAGATTTAATAAACATCGTTACTATTATTTCAATTAAAAGTTTTATACATCAAACACAGAAATGTGTTTCTGTTTCACAAATTTCAACACAAATTGTTTCTGCGATGAAATTTTTCTTCGAGGCTTGTATAGCAAGCTAAAACGGAAAAAGGTCCACAAGAGGTTTGTAGCCAATTAAGGGAGCACAGCGACGTTTTCATTATGCGAATTAAGCGTGGTTACCCTCCTCTTTTACATTAAGTTGTATGTATCATCTCCACATGGAGTTCCGCTAATTCCGCAATGACTCGAGCCGAGACAACGAAAGCTTCTGTCCCCCTCTATTGTATACCGCAACTGCTGACAAAGTTCCCTTAACATCTTGAAGAACATGAAGGCAACAGCACGTTCTGAGCAATATCCTCTGCATCTATTAACTTGTCTGCTGTTTCTGGAATAGATTTTTAATACTGGTTGTAAGTATAAACCAGCCGGGGACAGCATCAACAGAGAGCGCTTCGAAATCGCTGAAATCACAATGATCTGCGGAGAATGCACTCATTTACAAAAAAAAGCCAATACACTGACCAGCAATAGCTTGATAAAGCTTTACAAGCGGTGTTAAGTTCAGTGGTTTGGCTTTTCTCATGTTCAAACCTACATCAATTTTGGTCTCTGAAAGCGACATTTTCTTATCAAGAAGCCTTATTAACACGTTCTACGAGAAGCTAGCTTAACTGTGAAGTAAAGTAGGTTGCGACTTCTGCAACAGTCTATTGCTTTTGTGCCATCCTAATCCCAGCAAGCGAAATTTTAGGAGATCCACTCCAGGAAATGTGTTAATAATAAAGGTGGGTATTTTTTTGTGAGTTTAGATATATCAGAAGCTAACAAAGCGTCGAAGTACTATGTATAACAGCACACCTGCTGCTACGCTGGTTCAGCTAAACTTAGAACGAATTTAAGCCAACCTGGGACTGCAATCAGGTGTCACATTATGTCCATCGCCGCTTTCCTAGGCGAAGCACATTCTTAATGCGGTTAAACAATTTCACTTCATAAAAGTCAGCGAATGCCTGTTTCGGAGATCTGAGAACATAAATATGCAACAAAGTGAGACGCTTGATGCGATGTAATTTGTTAGGCGATGGCAGATGTACTTGCAAGTGTTGAAAAACTTACGCTGTAGATCTCACTCGAAAACTCTCAGTGTCAGTACTCAAAAACGACTTGACAAAATATGTTGCTATAAAGAGAAATTTGTTATGGTCGGCTCTTGAAAGACATTACGCTGCAGTATTTCACATTTTCAAAAGACAGTCGATTGGTGCCCGTATTTGTGATTTGGACGAGAAAATCTGAAGCGACTTTCAGCTTGTGAAAAGCTTTACTTCAGATGTTAAGTATAACGAAAAAAATGTGCAGCAAAATAATGTAAGACCGAAAGCAGTAAGACGGTGAGTACGCGCTGAAGGAAAGTCGCGACAAAAATCATCAGAAGGTGTCTTTGTTACCACTCACTAAAAATCACAGAAATCTGTTGGCACTAAAGATAAAATTAAGAAAAAACGAAAGAAGAAGGATTTAAGATCAAAAAATCTTAAACCGATGAAAAAAGCGGTGAAACCCGAGGGTTTTGAGCACAAATCTCTAGTGCAATCAAGCGATAAATGGTCAACAACTAAGGAAACACTGATGTTGTTTGAGTAGCAGTAGAAACAGTTGTAATAGAAACAATGACAGTTGTTTGCCGAATTTCTTCATGGTTACAGGGAATGCTTGCACTGAATAGGAGTAATGCTCGAACTTTCTAAAAAAAGACCTTCGTCCAATTAAAAAAAATGGAATTAAACATAGCTAAGTGGAATTGTGACTTCCCTCGGATCCATATTCTGGTAAAGACCTGGACGCGCCGTGTAAGATTACGTCAGGACACCAGAAAGGACTAAATTGCTTAACCAGCAACAGGCTAGCCTCAGGACTCCACACGCAGGGTGCACCCGTCTATGACGTCAGGCGGTGAGACGACCGGTGAGAAGCCACAAAATCTGGGGTTACGGAGGACATTACTAGAACCGGATCTGATGGATAGACGCATGACACGCCAAGAAGATTGATTCTTACTCCGTACGAACAGTGCCAGAAAACTCTCCACAGACGTCGATCTTCATGCCCTTCCTGAAGCCACAAATCGCGTGAAATTCCATGCTATCGCACTGCAAGAAAAAGAAATCAGGAAGGCCGACATACGCCAGCTAAACAACGGGGCCCTTATTATCCTCGGAGAAAAAGCCCTGTGACGAAATGTCAGTGGTGTATGTTTTATCGTCCACCCATGCATTATCCATCTCGCCGACTCTTACGAAACCCTCCCACCCTCATTTTCCTTCTCCGTCTTCAAGTGATGCGTCAGAAGGTCATAACTACTCAGCGACCTATGCAAATGATGAGTACGCTGAAGAATGTGTCGGCAATAATAAAGCATTTTATAAATTTGCTGTTGCAAACTTCAACGCTGGAGTTGGAAAGCCCAACGAGAGCGAATACAAGATCAGAAATTTTGGGCTAGAAGAAAGAAATAAGAACGGAAACCATCTCGCACGACTCTTCTCTGCAGCACCTCTATCCCATAAAAACTCGTTTTTCCTGAAGAAAAATACTGCCGCTGAATATTCGAATCTCCTAACTGCGCGACACATTCGAGATTGTCAAAAGCTTGAAAAGCTGTGCCGAACTCGCTTCAGTCCGCAAAGCAAAATGACCGGATCGCATCTCCATTACCACGATGCAGTTGCTCGAAAAAAGAAGGAAAATAAAACTTGGCCCTACTGCAACATGATTAACACGACTGGTAGCAAATGCTAGTAGCAGAAAAGTTTTTTATGAAGATCTACATCGGTGCTGACAAAAGAAACCACTGGAAGCAGCACGGAAGAGAACCAGTATAAAAAAGTGTTGTCAGGACTTGCGTGATTACAATGTTTTCCTGTCAGTTCTGATGAACGAAGATGGAATTATTAAAATTTTTTTCCATGATATGGAATTGATATCGGAAAAGTCTCAAACCAACATTTTCCTCTCTATAAACCCCATACCAGCCCTAAAATCCCGGTGGAGAAAAACCACATGGAACTCTTCCGTTAGAGGTTCGAGTTGCGATAGAAAACATGAAAGGAGGCACAAGAACACTATAATATCACTGCCGACTTCCTTAGAGTTGGAAGCCACAGTTAACACATACTTTGGCAAACTATATGACAGCCTACCTTCAAGAAGGAAAAATTCTAGGCAGTGGAGGACGTCGCGTACGGTAGTCTGGCCTAAAAAAGGTGACCGAAGAAATCTTCGTAACCGCAGTCCCATGCGCTTGCTGAGTGTTTCTATGTACATGCTCCTCACGAAGATTATCCTGTTGGGCATTTCAAAGACAATGGATGATGTGCAACCAGTGGAGCAAGTAGGATTTAGACCGGAATATTGCTGCATGGGTCACATCCACATTGTGTCCACGATCGTTGATTTTTGTTGGGAATATCACATGCCCCTAGTCCTAGCTTTTGTCGACTACGAAAAAGCGTTTGACAGTGTCGATACCAGTGCAATCCGCTTTGTGATCGTCGACCAAGAGATGGACTTATCCTGCATTAGAACTCTTTCGATTACTATCGAAGCTCCACTATGAAAACATAGATTTTTCATCAAGCTTCCATCATACCCACACGAAAAAGGGTTCAACAAAGCGATATAATATCACCAAGGTATTTAGCGGCGCACTGCACTGGATAATGAAGTCACTTGATTGGAATGACAAAGACATTGGTGGAAAATTCCTATCAAACCTTCCTTTCGCCGACGACGTCTTCATCTTTTCAAGAAGTACCAGCGAAGAGGAGACGAGGAATAATGAGCCCAACGAAACTAGAAAAGAGATCGGACTACGCATAAATTGGAAGATGACCTAGTTCATGGAAACCCGTGAAGCGGAGACCAGAAAATCGAAATAGATGGTTCTCTAATTAAAGAGACCACCTTGTATGTATGCCTCAGGCGATCAATAAACATGGAAAGAAATATAAAGAAGGAATTAGACAGAAGAAGGAGAGCAGTTTAAAAAGAGCTGCATTTGAACCTTTTAAAGAAGCCACCGAGCAACTGAAGGACCCGAAAATCGACGCTAACCCTTTCAATTTAACGGTTCCTCGAGCACTCTCTATGAGGCAGAGACGTAGGCCGATACTTGAACTACGTCAAGAATACTCAATGCTACTCACAGAGCGCTTGAACAATGTCATATAGAATATAACCGGCATTCCTGATATCTAGCCGGAATGCGAAGATCTGGTCTTCGAATTTTTTCACATCTTAGGGATCCTGGGGAATATAAATCGATAGCGAAGCACAGATAGGAAGGTCACATAATGAGAAGAACGGTTGGCAGATGGGCGAAAAGGACTGCAGCGTCGCCACCACGAGTATGAAGGCGTTGCCTAGGAAGGCCGCCTACAAGTTGGGCAGACGTTTTCGTAACCAAACTTAATCGGCTGTACTAGCAGCTGTATTTGTTCTACAGATCACGGTATGAGACTCGCATGCGCTACCATGCTCGAACAAGATTACCACCATGGACGACGACTTCGAGGGAAAGAAACGAATGGTAAATGTGTTGGGGTCCGCACAACTAGTGAAGATGGACCGTTCAAGTATCCAAGTACTTGGATACTCGAAGTAAGTATCCGGGCAAGTGAAATTATATTTATGACTTGCAGAAGCAACATGTAGATATTCAACAAGAGTTGACGCTGTACTGTTTGTTAACTAACTACTATTAACTTCTTTTTTGATGAAGACTTAGTATCAAAGCGCCAAATTTTGATGTAAATCAAGATTTCAAGAGTGTACACATTCGCACTTTCGGGGCAGACTTCTAATCAGAGCTTTTATAACTTGAAGAGGTTCATAGTATCGTTATTCGCTCAAACTAGAATGCACTACACCTATAGCTGGATAGATAAATTCTTGATTGATTTACGAGTTAATCTCGTCGACATCGGAGCAGCTTACAAGTAGGCTTTCTAAAGATGATTAAGGTTGTTTTTCTCAGAATCCTAGATTTACTAATTAACCGCACCTCGAACAGTTGAGCTTTTCTCACATAAATCTGTCTGCCATTATAGTTCAGAAGAGCGACACCTCTTTGTCTAACATAGTTGTGATCATTGCCGTTAACTTTTTCTTATCTGTGATTTCAATAGAATTTCCGCAGTGTTTTTCAACTTGACAGCGCTGTGTAGAACGAACCCACGGCTGGGTATCGCAATTACAAACACCACAACCTTCCTATGATCAGTTGAAAGCCGTAAATGAACTTGTGTAATTAAACGTGATATTTCGTAGTTCATGAAGTATTATTTGCCCCTACCTGAATTGTTTTGACCTAATCTAATTTGCAATAACAAATCCTAGTGGTCTTCTGTGCACTAACATTATATTAAGGAATAAAGCACAGCATGCGCGTCTTCTGTGTGCTACTTGACGAGTTCACTCACATAAAGTAATCGGTCTCACCAATAAAAAAAAACTGTTTAGTCAATGCAACGGCACGGATTTTGGCAACGGCTGCTATTGTGTGCGCTGCTGTTTTCACAAGTTCTGTGCTCGATCCTTCCGTCCAGTTACATGCGTTATTTAATACAAAGTAAGTTCACTATGGCTATTCAAAATAATTCCCACGCTGCCAGTTTCCCTAACCTTCTGTTACATCTTTCTGCCTTCTACTCGTCCCATAACTAGACTCTTTCATCGCATTCGCAGGAAAAAATCTTTATGTTTTCCCTATTTCGTTAGCATAAAAACCAGACTTCTGTCGATTATTTAGTTTATCATTCTGAGAGAAGCAACCTCTGTAAGTAATTTGAAAACGCTAAATATCTAGCATATTTAAAAATTACTAAAGCTGATGTTAAAGTTTGTTTGAAGTCAAACGAATATATCTTTTATAAAATTCTTCGGTTTCCGCCTGCTAATATCGTAAATTGGAGAGTGGAGTAGCGCAATAGCCAGTGATACAGCACATCAGAAGCATCGTGTTCGTTCGACCCCTAACCCATGCTCTTGTCCAGTCCATGTGGAAACGCCTTAGCCTGGCTATCCGCGAGATCGCAATGGGAATCAAGTCAACCAGCATTCCACGACATGCATAAGGATGTCAAAATCTGCAAGCAAACGCCGAAATAACGAGAACTGACTTTAAAAAACCGACTTTGTGTAAACTTCGGCATTAATAACCGAAAATTGCAAATATATGAACAATGTGCAAAATTCCAGGTGGAAGCGCAGAGTGATCGACAGGAGTGTATACTATGCATTTTGCTTTCGGTAGTTTAGTTTGATGCACAGAACTTCTGTTGCCATAATTTATGTATTCATTGCACAGCGCATTGGTCGTAGGTAAATATATCAGGTACGAAAAGAAGAGTACTCTTCCTTGAGCTTAATATTTTACGAAAACTGTTTCTCAAGTGAGTTTTGTCCGTCAAACCAGCTGTATTTTATGTACGAAATACGAATACGAAATTTAAGAAACACTTCCTACGGATAAAAGATGGTAAACATTGGGAAGACTTGTATAGATATAATTTTATTGCTCAAAATTGCCAAAATTACTATCTGCTGTATTCCTTTTGATTGCTCAGCCTACGCAAGGCTGTTATAGAACTTCTATTCGGCTAACCTTGAAAGAAGGTACAGTGATTATTCATACTGCGGTTAAATGAAAGTCAATTTGTAGGATTATTAACTGCGTCTGAGAAAGGCCGGTCACCCTAAAGTACGTGATCATCGACGTGGTTCCACTCAGGTCCTTCATCGAAAACACCTCTCCATTTTTACTCTTTTAGTCCTTCACAACGCTGTCTTCAATATCCACTATTCTGTGACCTGAAGCATCCACAAATTACCAGTTTACTCTTTTATATGTGCAACCTACACTTTCAATCCTTGCGACAAACATTTTTACATGTAATTAACAGCTCTTGAATAGAAGTTACGCTTCCCATTTGCAGTCGAGGATCCTCACCTAAAACGTTAACTTCGTGCATAACTTACTTGTTACCAGAACGTTAACTTCATGCCCTAAAATCTTTACATTGTACATCTCTAATATTATGCAATCAACAATTCACGAAGCATTCCTGTATACATTCAACGTTACTCAGTACAGTTTCAACCTTTTCTCAGCTGAACAGGTCAACAATAGGCTCTACTCACTACGGAATGAAAAATAGTGCAACACTTTTACTAGATATCTTCTTATTTTCACTGCTTGTGGAAAAAAATGGTCAAGAGTAACTTGCCGAAGTTTTCCAAAGCGTAATTTGACTCTACGTGGTGACTTCAGATAGAAATTTGTTACTCCACAGGTTGAATGGACATTCAGGAGTTAAAACCTTCGCTGGACATCGGAGTACCTATAAGAGCGCAACTCAGCTATGATGAACAGACCTAGCATTGTGGCCTAATACATTCACTAAGTACTCTTGCTTTCCCATTCTATTTCCCTATGTCAATAAGAACTTTTAAGAGATGAATAAAATGGGAATAACAGCAAGTAAAAAGTTATGCCCTGCAGTGAATATTGATTCTTTTTCAGCAGCACAAGAAGAAAGGATTTTGCCATCGTCTATTGAGGAAGGATTTATACAGCCATCTTTCTTAAGAGTAAGCAGGAATGAGGTAAGAAAATGTGTGGATAGAACAACAAAAGCGCTTAATTAGTCACGCTTCCGGTTTCTGCTTTAAATTGTGTTGTTTGTTTAATCGCATGTTGTAAATGTCAATACACAAGAATATAGACAAACATTACGATCAGTTTTCTCAAAGGTACCTATAGCTTTTTCAACATTGTTTCTATCCATCTTCGCACACTACTATATGGCACTGTTGGGAAATTACACATTTTACCAGTTTTGTAGGAAATACCGACTTTAGCAGTGCTAGCGAACACAGGCAACATCAGTTTCGAAAAACAACATGAAATATTTCGAAACCAACTTTCCCTGAGCCTCGGTGTCACTAATCAATATGTATTCTTTCTCTGATGAGCTTACACGAGGTTGATAATGATGTTTATTTTCGGCTAACGTTTCGACGTCTTCGTCTTCCTCAGAGCCGATGATCCGAGTCGATGGTCCTCGCTTGTTATTCGTCTCGACGTGGCAGCTTCGCCTTCGTGTCGAGTCAGGTCTTCTTATTATTACGCTTTGAAATATTACTACGCTTTGTGCTAGCTGATAACAACACCGACTTCTGCACGATGTGCGCAATGATGTATTTCCGGAAAAAAAAAACAAGTTGTTATCACCGGACATTATCATTATATCGACCATCAGCATCGTGTATAAAAGGACATCACTGAGTGAGGATGCCTCATTCGAGGAGATGGCTCACTGAAGAAGACCTAACTCGACACGAAGACTAAGCTGCCACGTCGAGACGAATAACAAGCGAGGACCATCGACTCGGATCATCGGCTCTGAGGAAGACGAAGACGCCGAAACGTTAGCCGAAAATAAACATCGTTATCAACCTGGTGTAAGCTCATCAAAGAAAGAATACAACATGAAATCTTACTTTCGTTGAGCAAGTTTTTCCTTCTATGCCACCAAAGACTAATTACTTTTATCGATTACAATTTGTATAGCATCTCGTAAAAACTTTAAGCCTACTCATTTTGACCAGAAGAAGATGTTTGCTTCCCATTTAAGTTCTTTTATTGGCCTATCAAGATTGTTATCAAAGACATCGGAACCACCTCTACTGTATCACCTGACGTACCATTGATCATCGAGTGGCTGGAGGGTGTGTCAGTAAAATTCTGTTCAACACTGTCGCATACAAGAGGAGCGTAGTGGGTTCTACTCGCTTAAGAAACATGGTGAGCATCATATCAAACTTCTACAGTTTTCGTGAACAACTCAGACCATCGAGTGCGTGATACTACTTTTGCTGTGGGGTTGATATCCCGTCGAATACTGTGCCTACCGCTGCCTGTTCATCGATAGTCGTTCACGCGCATTATATGCCTACCTCACTTTATTCTCCACGGTTTAGACGATGCTTTGATTTCCGGTTTTTGATTGTGACCTGGTCTGATGTTGATCTCCAATGATGACCTTGAAGAATGTATGATCTTCTCTGTAGAACACCAAGCTCATACTGAACGCTTCGACTTCTTCTTCGTCATAGCTTGATGTCGGTGCGTAATCGACGAGGATTGTCAAAGCCGGAATTGGTCCACATCTTTTTAATCGTAAACGACCGATTCTGGTTGTAAGCTGTTCGAATGAATCGATGTTCATGGACAAACTCGTGTTGACGAGCACGCCGACGCCGCCGACTCCTCTACTGTCGCATGTTCCAAGGAACGGTTCTTCTCCGGTGTCACAGACGGCGTTGAATGCGTGGCGTCGTCTCCTCTAGGCCAGGCCGATTAGCCGGCTGTTGGCAAGATGCCGTTGTCGATAACATTGTCGAAGAATACCAATAGGCTCATTCAACATCTCCAAGTTAGCGCTATGAAAGCTGAGAGTTCGAAAGTCACCGAGAGACGTCTGCCTCCTGAAACACTTGAGCTGATACGACAGCGTGAAACCGGACGAGCTGCAGGCAACCGCGAACTAACGTCTACACTTGCAAAACAATGCAGAGAGGCGATAAAAGAAGATCTTAGAGAGAGAAGAGCAGCAGTAATGGTCGTAGACGCAGAGGATGGGAGAAGCATTCGCAAAGCTCACCGAAGCTTCGCCGATTACAAGGCCAAGATGGAACAGTTACAGCGTTCAGAAAGGCAATGGAGAAAATCATTGATGAATACTACTCGGATCTCTTCAATAGCCACGTCCACCTCCTGTCATGTGAAATAAAGGAGGATGGATATGCTGTACCACCGGCTCCCTCTTCCGAAATCTGACAAGCCATTTCGTCGGTGAAAAATCGAACAGCGCCAGGTCCGGACAAGATAAGATCAGAACACCTGGTGAAACTTCCGCCAGTCCTCGTAAACACACTGGCTCGGCTCTTCACACCCTACCTCTCTGAATGCAAGGTTCCTACTCAATGAAAGACCAGCAAGAGCGTGCTAATGTTCATGAAGGGTGACCTCCGCGACATCGGCAACTATCGCCCAATCTGCTTACTCTCTGTCGTCCACAACCTTTTCACTCGAGTCACCCTAAACAGGATTGACAGAACACAAAGGACAGCCGTGTGAGCAAGCAGGGTTTCGAAAAGGATTTAGTACGATGGACCACATTCATACGATAACAAGACCCTTTGAAGTATCGCGAGAGTACAACAGAACGCTCTGTCTCACTATCATCGATTTAAAGAAGTGGTTTGACTTAAATGAGATAGAAACAGTCATGGGAGCCCTTGATAGTCAGGGAGTTCCAACTCAGTACATGAAGATTCTTCGTGAGCTGTACAAAAATTTCACAACAAAGATGTCACCATTCTACAACGATATTAACATTGACGTCAAAAGAGGAGGTAGGCAAGACGATACCATCTCGCCAAGATTATTTACAGCCACTCTTCACATTCGCAGCCAACATCATGCGAATATTGGAGTGGGATGATATGGGAGTGAAAATTGATGGTGGGGCAATTACACCATCTTCGCTTTGCTGATGACATCGTCCTTATAACACCAAACATTAGCCAAGCGAAAAGTATGCTTGCCGGCTTTGATAAACCCTGTGGGATAATCGGTCTTCGACTAAATCTCACAGAAACGATGTTCATGGAGAACGGATTGGTTTCGTGTACCCCGTTCACGCTAAACGGAATAAATATCTCCGAATGCTCCAGTTATGTCTATCTAGGTTGGAAAAGGAGCACGATGAACGACTTAGCTCCAGAGGTGAGCAGAAGGAAACGAGCGGCTTGGAGAGCTTTCAAGGGCATCGAGGATATAGTGAAGAATACCAAAGACACCCGACTCTGTTCCCACCTTTCCGAAGTACTTCCTGCCCTAACGTACGCGTCAGAAACCAGGTTGTTGCGTAAGCAGAATGAAGGATCACTCAGCGTTATCGAACGCGCAATCGAAAGAACGATGCTAGGAGTATCCCGTGTCATATAAGTAAGGGATGGGATCCGAAGCTCCGATATGCGTCAGCGATCTAAAATCAAAGATGCCGTTCTGTACACCAAACAGTCGAGGATAAGGTGGGCCGGACACGTAATGCGTATGAATGATAACCGGTGCCTACGAACCGTTATTTACTGGATTCCTCGGGATGTCAAACTTACTGCAGAAAGACCACCGACCCGATGGTCAGAGTTTTTCACGAAGAATCTAGAAGAAAGATATGATGCTCGACGAGTCCCTAGAGCGAGCAGAACCCACTGAGCTACTCTTGCACGCGAAAGCGAAAAATGGAAGATTTACTGACGTCCGCTCGAATCGCCCGCCGATCGATGGGACTACAGGTAATACAGGTGATACAGGTGGTGTTTATCGGAGCTTCGGATCCCTTCCCTTACTTGTGTGAAATGGGATACTGCGAGCATCGTCCTTTTGACTGCGCGTTCGATAACGCTTACTGGTCTTTCCCACTTTGCGTAGCGACAAGGTTTCTGAAGCATACGCTGAGGCAGAAAGAATAGTGGAGTTGGAAGTGAGGACTGGTCGGAGTTTCTTCTGATGTTCGGAACTTGTCCTTGCCAGACCTAGTGTTGCCCGATTCTTCACTAATAGAATAGCATTTTAGATTTTAGGAGGGAGAACCAGGCGGTTTTTGAATGCTATTGAAGTCGAATAATAAACGTGAACGATTTTTTGCATTGCCTTTCTAAAAGCTCTAACTGTTCCGTATGGATGTCGGAGTGAAACCATCTCGTAATATAACTTTAATGATGCTGAGATATTTGCAAAACTCCTGATTATTGTAATTGTAATTGTGATATAATATTATGTATTATAGCAAATTATATTATTAATCAAATATAATTAATTATGTTATTAATTAATCATATTATTATTAGTTAATATTAGATATAATAGCGAAGACCTATACCAACCTCGTATCAGCTAAAGAAGATCAATTTATAAGGAACCAACTCAGTTTTGAAATTGGCAAAGTTTCGGTGTGCTTTTCGAACGCTTTTCCCATCCTTTTCAGCTTTGACCATAACTGCCGCTCTTCTTTCTTTAACTTACTTTTATTGCCTGCCTGCATTGTTTTCCAAGTTCGGACATGAGTTGGCGGTTGCCTGTCGTATTCATCGTTGACGCATCAGCTCGAGTATTCCAGGTGACAGACATCCCTGACGTCCCTTGGTGATTCCCGAAATATTTGTTTCCGCAGAGCTGAAATGAAGATGTTAAGTGGATCAATCGTATTCCTCGCCGATGTTATCAAGAACGACATCTTTCCATGAGCAGACCAATGAACTGAGTAAATCACAGACTATTGTAGGCTAGCGATCCCAACGTGCGTTCTTCAGACGTTTTTCTGAGTACCGTTAAGATCTCCAATGGTGACCTTACAGAATATATGGTGTTTTTGTATTACAGTTCTGCTTCCATAAAGAACGACTTCGATTTCATCTTCGTTATAGTTTGAGATCGGTGCGTAGATGACGAAAATTGTCGCAACCACTGTCGATGCACGTCTCTTCAATCGTAAACTGTAAACATGCGATTTCAATCTTAACTCTTTTATTTACTGCCTTTTTCTTCTTAATGACAGGTTATGTTGCGAAATATAACTCGTATGAAATGCTGAGATATTTGCAAAACTCCGGACCACAGGTGTATGCAATGGAGAACGAACACGCGCTGCACGCACGGTAAGAACAACAGCGCGTGTTCGTTCTCCATTGCATACACCTGTGGTCCGGAGTTTTGCAAATATCTTAGCATTTCATACGTGCAATTTCAGTTGTAAGCTATTCAAGTGAATCGAAGCTCTTGGATAAACTAGTATTGACGAAAGTGCCGACGCCACCAACTCCGCTATTTTCGTATCTTCTGAGAAACCGTTCTTCTCCGGTATCATAGGCTGACTTCTTTTATCCACTATTCCGATGACATCCTATCTCATCCCTCTTGACTGCATAAAAAGATCCTCTATTGAAGGTTCAAATAAAAGTGATTGCTAGTGCATTGTAGGCATAGATCATCACTTCAGCTCTCCAGAGATCTAGGCAACCCAGAAGGGTCCTGAAACCTTAGCGGCCACTCCGTACTCATCCTACCCAACATTACGGTATCCGAAGGTCTTTTGGGAACAGGTTTATGAGAGCCAGTTTTTTTTACAGTGTTTAGCATCTAATACCCACACATAGCTTTCTGGGCTCTAAACGCGAGACTGAATATAGTTACAAGTAGATTGCCAATCTCTTACGTATAAGAACGTTACTCCTTGAAGGCCACTCCCAACCCCCTTCCATGTACTTCGCTGTCACCTAATTGCAGAATTCTGGGAGACTTGACTGGTAGAATATAATCAGCATAAACAAGAACGCATTACTGCACGAAAGCGTTAAAATATCTTCGTAAACCCAGAAGGTACGCCTTAAATTTACGCAGGACAAGCGGACTCCCTGTGGATCCACTAGGGTCGGGCCTCGAAGAAGCATAAGGTCGCTTTCGGTCCTCCAGCAACTCCCATCCGCCACCTAGCGATTTTGCATGTTTCGTCGAGACCAATTCGAATGAAATTGCTCTGTGGTGCTGAATCGTGGAGCATCGAAATGCAACAAAGAAGAAACTGCAATTCACATGTGGTCGATCCCCGCGCCCAAGGCTCAGCAAACCTTCCATCCCTCCAGGGTCGGCAAATTGGTGCTAGATCTGGGAGGATTCCAATGCTAGCTCAATACATCGGTAGGCCACTGCGAGTCATTGTAAAGGCTAGATATGCATTAAATCACCTCCAACGATGCTTAATGAAGTCGAATGTGTGGCGCATCCCTCAGGGATTGATCAGCACCGAGAGCTTTATCCTTTTTAACCTTTATCGGTGATTCTGCTTTAATAGAAGTTTAATAAGAAGATTGCGAAATTAATCAATCCAGAAAGTGTCTCGTTTTCTTGAATTGAATCTTTCGAGATAGGCTCTTCACGCATCCAAAAATCAGTGTTTCATGGTTATATTCGTCTCGAAGACTTAGTAACACAGGCAACTCCTCTGTTATGGCGGATTTCTAAATGATCTCTTGTCTTCGTTCAAAGTTATTCTAAAATGGACGTTTTTCAACCTTTTATCTCTCATTTTTTTGTGCTCTCCTTTTTTCATTTGAACACTTGCGAAACGTTCGTCGTCTTGAAATATTTTAATGTTTTCTCCTCCTTTTGAGCTCATAAAATTTTCAAAATTATCTGTTTGGATTTACTCCTCATTTTTTTCCTCCTCAAATGGAAAATTGAGCTGTTTATCGGTTTTTTAAAACTTCGTTGGTTACGATTCATTATTCGCAGACCATCTCATTCCTTGGTTAATTCCAATGTAGCGGAATTGCGGAATTTCTTTGAAATTAGGTTCATTTATGGACAACCTCATGATTCCTTCCGGTACGCCTCTATTACCAAGTGAAAAGTAGCTACCTGTTCGCCCTCCACATGAAAGTGATGAGTTTCTTTCTCAGACGAACACGTCTCATTGAGAAAAAAAAGTTTACCCTCGTGTGATTGTACGATATGTTTGGTTTATTCTTAATCTCGGATTCTTAAAGTTAAACCAAAACCTCCACTAGACGTGCAGTAGACTCACAGGTACAACGAGGAGGAATTTCAAATGAATGTTACTAACTTGGCAGAGGAATCGAAGCTTCAGCGCACAAAAGTCACGAAGCATTTCGGAGAAATTCCAAGAATCCGATAATAAATCGCCTTGTAGAAAACGTTGAGAGTGCCAATCAACTATTTGGTTCTCAATGTGACTGAAATCTTGGATTAATGTTTTCTGTGTTTCATTACAAAAGTATTTTTCTGCGTATATTGAAATAACTAGACCTTTTCAGGTCCTAAAGAAGGCGAAATCCGCCGAAACGTTAGCTTTAACGTTATAATAATAAGTAGTAAAGTAAAACCTTGTGTTTGCTTAGCAGGAAGCTAATTTTTCATTAATGCAATTGAAATAATAATTTAGCGGTTTCTCTGTTTGGTTATGTAAATGTTTGGCTGAGCAGATTGGAGCCAAATTCATTTGAAAAAGTCTAAACCCACCGAAAAGTCAGCTACTTCATAAATATAGAATAAAGTAACACCTCATGTTTGTTTAATAAAAATATGTGGAATTGTTCGCTTCGTGTTCATTTTGAGAACTTTCTTTCTGTGAAAGCTTGTGCAGCAGCAGTTTGGATTTCTGTAGTAGCGTTCCAATCTTTGCCTCATCTTCAGGCCTATTCTTATGCACCTCTAGCTCGTCTAAGTCTCTACGAACTCCTGTTCTGCATAGTACCATAGTCTCCACTTGAACACCTTATCATCTTGCCACTAAACCTTTTCATTCACTTGAGCGCTTTATCCTATGCAGTTTCCTCTTTCTTGAAATTTCATGGTTTAAAACGGCATCGGGTCGATGCACTTTTTTCAGGGTGGAATACAATGTAGCAAATGTTCGTTTGTTTTACAACCAAATACAAATAATATCACCATTAGTTTCTTGTACCAAAACTAGTGTTTCATAGTTTCCTTCTGCAGTCCGTTTGGGGCAGCTACTTTGCGAAGTGAAAAAAATAATTCCTTACGGCTGACTTTCTATTAACGCCTACATTGATCAAATAATTCTGTATAGTCTTTGTGAGCAGACATGAAGTTGTTATTATACTCTTTATGCACAAAAATCTTACGCTTAGGTGGATTTCGCTTTCTTGAACTTGGAAGGGTTAAGTTGACTGCAACATGCCCAGGCAGCACCTTTTCAACGAAAATAAAAAACACAGGACCAAGATTTCAGTGGCGCAGAAACAAAAGTAGTTTCCCCGCATACTCACCGTTTTCTATAAGTCTACCACTGAGTATTTCACGCGAAGAGCTCACACTGGTGGATAGTGTGCCACTCACATTAAAATGTCAGTTTTAAGGACTGTGTGTGACCACGCATGATTACGAGGCATTCCTCCCTGTAGTCTCTTTTTTGGGGTCCTGCAATTTATCTGGATTGCTTCAAGGGTTTTGCTCGCTTAAGCTTTCTGTTTCTCGGCGACGATCGTAATTTCTACTTCAAAATCTTGCTCGTTATGTCCGTGTCCATTGTGTCCCTAGTGAAGCATCTGGTTGGACTTTAAATTTACTAACTTGGTGTTCGTTTATGCGGTTGCAGAGTGATCTACTCGTTTGACTAATGTGTTCATGCTCATTCGCTTTACAAAAGATCAGATAAGCTGAACTCAAACTTATGTAATCACCGCCTCTACCGTTAGGGCATATTGTGCAATTCGGCGTTGTCCACAGAAGGTCATATAGGCGATTACGCACCAGCTAGAGTCTGAGCTTGTTTGGTATTTCAATTACTGCTACCGAATTCTTTAGACCAGGCTTTTTCTAGGCGACATTTTATAGGCGCACTTATTTCGTTGGAAAAGGAAGGAGGGATGAGCGGAATCTTATTCCAGCTAGAATTATCGTTTGGATACGACCTTTTCCTTCACACCTTTTTCAATGAACCACAGTTACGCAGCCACTGGATTTGGGTATTTGCCGCACAAATTTCCGTGATTCCTCCTTACGCCGTCTTCCAGCGTACAAAAAGCCTTTTTTGGGTCTGAGATGGAAGGGGAGGTAAACGAAAAGTGCGTTCTTATTACTTGGCTTTCGGTGCCACTTCGTAATGTAGATCGGTTACTACTGGTTCCACCTTTGACATAAATTCGACAGCAAGGCTTCGTACCAGCCACTGTCTCACTGCCACAATTTGTGATTAGTACTTCTTCGACCATCAGAGGCTTCAGCAGCTTATAAACTACTTTAAGAGAGCAATTAATATGCTTAACCGTAAGTTTATGCATTTTTACGGTTTCTTTGTGTTGCATAAGGAGTTAGATGACGGCTTGCACAGAGGAGTCAATCGACACGCCTGTGAAGGGCGCTAACGTCGAAGGACTCCGTCACGTACGCACTGTTAGGACGCGAGTTATGTATACGATCCAGAAGCATCTGGATGTTAGCAAGATGGGCTGAAATATGCTTTAACAACTAGCTACGTATTAGAGTTAAAAGCCATGTTATTTTTTTATTGGTTCGTATACACAGCTAATGATAGGAGCTACCTTAAATAAAGATGGAACGGCAGGCGCCAGATCATCGTTCAATTCTAACTCGTAAGTTTTGATAAACTAGTATGAGGTATAATTCAACTTGGAGTTGAGCGATATCGTGATGATTCACACAGTCATGACCTTAATCAGTAAGACTTATGGAAAGCAGTGAATGAGCGAACTTGCTATTCTATTTCCAATGCGCTTGAAATCTTTGTTTCGTGTTTTTTTTTTGTTCTGGTTATAGAGGTGTTCGGCTGGAGACTGCATTCAACCTAACCTTTCCTGGCTCCGAGGACTGCGAAATCTGCCAAAACGTCACCACTTTGTCATTGATATTATAAAAATATCATATAAGAATGAGCAGAACTAGCTGAGAGACAAGCGAAACGAAGGACCTGCATGGTGTGGTGGTGAACGCGTTAGCCACCGGAAAGGGTAGTAGCGCTTTCGTTCCCCACCGCGGACACCTGCGGCACGGGGTTTTGCAAATATCTCAGCAATGTTGTGGTCGTATTTCGCTTAGTACCCTGCCGTGAAAATTGTAGTAGGCAAAAAATAGAAACTATAGCATTAAGTCTGAGCAGCTGCTTACTGAGTTGGTGCCATATTTGCGTCCACATAGTGAAATTTTCCAAAAAATTCTGAAAATGTCATGCATAGATTTGTTTCCCATTATAGCTTTCCATAGAAACATCAAAAACTATGTTTGTGTAGGTATTTTAAGGTGGCTACAAGTATTGGCTTTTTAGGTGAGTAGGATCTCAACTCCAGCTGATCTCCCTATGTTTCGATTTGGCTAGCAGACTCATCTTTCTGTGCAGAACGAAATTACCTTTTGTCTGGCGGTATTACTTTCTGTCGGAACATCTTTCAATCGAATAAAAATTAGCCTGTTTCTGGTAAAGTGACATTAATCAACCACACCTTTCCGACTTCTTTTCCAGCCTTTCTGTGCTCAACGTTTCAGTGCGCAGAAAAAGCACTACTAAGAGCAGTACCCACCATGTCCAATTGTCCAATTCACATCGTACTGTGGCTTCCGTTGTATAGAACTCTCATAAGAACGTAGCATTCGGTCTATAAATATGAGAAAGGAAACACCGAAAACAGAGAATCCGACTATAACATTGAGTTAACAGCGGAACAGCTCCACTTAAACCTTTCACATTCAGCGATTCGAAAAGTAACTACGATGTTAGGAGTGGATAGCACAGTGGTAATGATGTTTGCTATCACGAGCATGTGCTAGTTTGAATCCGCTCAAGGCCAGCCAAGCCCTTCATATCTCCGGGGTGGGGAAATTGGTGACGGACTTGCCTGGGAAAAAATCACTCTCTGCAATCTAATTGGCAACGCTCCAGTCCAGCTATCTCAGGACTCCAGGGAGAATTGCTCGACCCTATTCTACGACATTCAAGATAGAATGAAAATCTTGTAATAGTTCCCAGGATCGACTTTCTCTTAACCTTAGCATTGGAATATGAATGTGTCGTTTTCTTGTTCAGCAGTCGCGAGGTTTTTAAACAGCATACATTTACTTCCATAAAAACACAATACAATACAACGCTAGCTGACGTTTCGGCAGTATCGCCTTCTTCAGAGCCTGGAAGGGTATACTGATATACAATCTACTAGGCCAAACGCTTCAATAACACTTACACAAAGGCGAAAGACTCTTTGGTAATTACACGATCAACAACTTCTCGAAAAACCCACCGCTTTTTCGTGACTTCCAATGAGGAAGTTTAGAACAGCTGATTATAGTCGCATGTGGTTGACGACTGCACCATCCCACATCAAACTCGTTGCGAACATACGGGATCAGGTTGCGTATGACCTTCGGGCATTCCTCCCTGCTATTCATTGTAGGGTTTTTGGCATTTCTCCAAAAGGCCTCAAGAAGTTTTCGCGCTGGTGTTTTGGACTCCTGTGCAAGGATATTGACTTTTACTTCGAAATCGTCTCTGCTTTGCTTTTGTATCCAATGCGCGCCTAGTGGGGTGCTTCGCCTTAGTTTTCGTTTGCCATCTAGGTGTTCTTTTATACGGATACACAAAGGTCTGCCCGTTTCGCCAATATATTCATCTCCGCAATTATTACAAGTGATCAGGTATATCGTACTTGAACTCATGCAATCATCGTCCCTGCCGTAAGGGCAAATTATGCAATTTGTTGTTTCACACAGACGGTCATACAGGCGGTTGCGAACTAATTGGCGACGTAGAGTAGCCGGTGGTATTTCAACTATCGCAACCGATTCCTCTAAGCTTGCCCTTCTTAAGCATCGTTTTATAGCTGCGCTTACTTCATCGCTTATAAAAGGCAACAAACGGGATTTTGTTTTGGCCAAGTGTTTCGCGTGGGCGCGTCGTTCTACTTGTAAACTTATCTCGTGGGGTTACTATTTCATAGCTATTGGAGATGGCCATTTGCCGAGCCAAGTCGCGCGATTCTTCATTTAATTCCCTGGTAGTGCACACAGAGGTGGCTGTTCGAAACATGTTTCTCACAATCGCCCCTCTTTGAGTGTGAAGGGTGGGAAGAAAGGAAATGAACAAGAATGTTCTTGTTACTTGGCTTTCGATACCACTTTGTAAGGTAACCGCTACTTGATAGGTTTATTTGAACGTCCAAAAACGGAAGTCAGCTTTTTCTTGGTTTCTCCCGGGTGAACTTTATGTACTCGGACTGCTCGTTTAATAATTCGAAGCATTTGTCCATCTCCTCCTGCGTAGAGAAGACGACAAAACAATCATCTACATATCTGCAGTAGAGTAGTGGCCGGAGATCGAGAACAGGGGCTTCTATCTTAGACATAAACACAATGGCCAGGCTTGGTGCGAATCGCTGTCTCATTGCCAACCTCCTTATTTGCCCGAAATATTTCCCAGATCATCTGAAGATCGAGCAGTTTAGGCACTCCTTTAAGGGAGCCATTAGCTGCTGGATGGACAAGCCATGCATATTTATTCTTCCTTCATGTTCAACAAGAAGTTCGAAGATGGCTTGCATTGCGGAGTCATTCGATACGTTGGTGTACAGTGCGGTAACGTCGAAAGACTCCATCACGTACGCGTTATTGGGAGACGCGTTACGTAGACGTTCTAGGAACATTTGGGTGTTTGTAAGGTGAGCTGGAATGTGGTTAAGCAACTGGATAAGTATCGGGCATAAAAACCAGGTTATTCTATCCGTTGGCCCGTCTACACAGCTAATGATCGGTCTAACCTTAAATGATGACGGATTGGTTGACGCATGATCATCAGATACCAACTTATGTGTTTTAATAAGTAGGTATAGGACGGGACATGTTGGTCTATCGATTTTAAAGTGCGAAATAACCGATGATTTTAAACCCGCAGCCTTTGCCACGCTGACCCATTGATTGTTCAGTTTTTGGTATTGACTTTTATATTCCTTTTCAGAGGATGGGCGATAGAGAGTAGCATCACTAAGATGTTCCTCTGTTATCTCAACATCCAGCTGGCGAGGGTTAACTACGAACTCTCCCCCCTTATCACTAACAGACAATCTTATTGTTTTCGAGTTTATTTTTTTTTCTTCCCTTTTATAAGCGATGAAGTAAGCGCAGCTATAAAACGATGCTTAAGAAGGGCAAGTTTAGAGGAATCGGTAGCGATAGTTAAAATACCACCGGCTACTCTACGTCGCTAATTAGTTCGCAACCGCCTGTATGACCGTCTGTGTGAAACAACAAATTGCGTAATTTGCCCTTACGGCAGGGACGATGATTGCATGAGTTCAAGTACGATATACCTGATCACTTGTAATAATTGCGGAGATGAATATATTGGCGAAACGGGCAGACCTTTGTGTATCCGTATAAAAGAACACCTAGATGGCAAACGAAAACTAAGACGAAGCACCCCACTAGGCACGCATAGAAAACAAAAGCATAGCGGAGACGATTTTGAAGTAAAAGTCAATATCCTTGCACAGGAGTCCAAAACACCAGCGCGAAAACTCCTTGAGGCTTTTGGATAAATGCCAAAAACCCTACAATGAATAGCAGGGAGGAATGCCCGGAGGTCATACGCAACCTGATCCCGTATGTTCGCATCGAGTTTGATGTGGGATGGTGCAGTCGTCAACCACATGCGACTATAATCAGCTGTTCTAAACTTCCTCATTGGAGGTCACGAAAAAGCGGTGGGTTTTTCGAGAAGTTGTTGATCGTGTAATTACCAAAGAGTCTTTCGTCTTTGTGTAAGTGTTATTGAAGCGTTTGGCCTAGTAGATTGTATGTCAGTATACCCTTCCAGGCTCTGGAGAAGGCGACACTGCCGAAACGTCAGCTAGCGTTGTATTGTATTGTTTTTTTATGGAAGTAAATGTATGCTGTTTAAAAACCTCGCGACTGCTGAACAAGAAAACGACACATTCAGAATGAAAATCCTCAAGCAGCAACCGAAGCCACACTTAAAAAGTTGGAAGATCTTCGTGGAGAATGGATGCGAGGAAGCGAATCGAATGCGAGAAGTGCTGGGATCCGCACGGTAGACGTGAAGATGGATCAAGCAAAATAAATAGGAAAAATAGAAAGTTGGTTCTACAAATAAACTGCGTCATATTAGTAGGTGGTCTCCTGTAAGAAAATTGACACAAAAACAGTGAATACTGAAACGTTCAAATCTTCAAAAGTCCAAAAATTTTCATACCTATATTTGGAAAGAAAACACAGAAGCACAGTATTTCAAACTAAAAAAAACTCAATTTTAAAAGTCAGACTTTCAATGCAGCCGTCAGCAGGGAATGATAATGATTTTAAGAAAGACGAAGTTGAAGGCAACTCCGAAGTCCAAAGGACCTCTCGAAGAACTTACTTGTCACCTAATGAACACGTATATCCGTACGCATCTATTTGATAGGTGTATGTTTATTTCATATTTCGCTGATAAACTAGCACAACGTTATCACTAAACATTTATTTGGCTGACATTTCGACGTCTTCGTCTTCCTCAGTGCCAAAGATCTGAATCGATGGCCCACATCTGTTCATCTTCTCGATGTGTTGTCTTCGTCATCATATAAAGTCGAATGTTCTCATCCGTTGGAAATCGTTCGAATGAGGTAACCTCACCCGGCAGCACTATTTTGTACAGGACGTTGTTGCTGATAACGATTGTTCGCTGGTAATGATTTGTTTTTCAATGGGCAATCTATCCGGCAGCAGTCGATGTTATAATAGCACGTAGCGAATAAATAATGAATATTTTACATGTGTACACTTGCATAACATTCATTCTTTATTTGCACCTACTTGACATAATAGTCCTTCCACCCCATTCCTATGCAGTTCAGGCTCCAACCGAAACTCTGCTACTCAAATTGCTCTGGACATCATACCAAATTCTTGAACGATCTCTTCAGAGAAGCACCATCTTGCAATACATTGACCAAAATTCCAAAGATGGTCACATCTGCTGTTCCAAGTAGACAGCACATATAGAATAAAACGTTGTTGACCTTGCTACACCAAGAAAAAAGTTTTTTCCGCAACTTAGAAGCCGTGGGAAAGGTCCTGTGAGTTTATGCGATTGTCACCGAGCAATGCTAGAGTAATAGATTTGAGGTTTAGGCGCTGAGCAGTGGCCAAAGAGTTCACAATACGAAAGAATCTTTATTATTATATATCATGGGTGGCGGTTACATTAGAGGATGGAGGCTCTTTCTAAACACTCCTTTAAAAAGTAGACTGGAGTTGTCTTCATAGCATTCGAAGAGGAAGAATACTATATCGCGTTTTAACGAAGTCTACTACTTATGTGATACTTGAATGGCCCGTCATAACTAGTTGGGATGGCCTTAACATAATCACCATTTTTCGGAGACTTACTGATCAAGCCATTATGGTTCCCTGGAATCCCAAGGACAGCCTGGCCAAAGTCTGCCCCAGGTCGTCACCACCACTGGCAGTCGCAGTCCTTGTGGATCAGAGGGAGATTTGCCACCATGCGACTCTGATACCAATACGATGGTGGATCCTGGTATTGGGTTATTTTTAGCTAGGCTTTCTGATGGAGATGCCGGACTCCTTCTCAGCTTGGGAGACCCTGTCAGTGGACGAATCGCTCGCTGTCCATCACAGTCCAACACCCAAAAGCACCTCCCAACCACGATGAGTCCGCAAGTTGCTGGGCGGAACGAAGTCTATTACTGCTATTAGTATTATTGTTATTATTATTGATTAGTATTATTACGTGACCCGTCACCACATCTACTTCGCAAATCTCGGCAGGTCTCACATTCCATTCGTTCTCTTCGCATCCATCCTTCACAATGGTCTTCGAACATTCCGCGTATTCTTTTGGCTGGTGCTTGAGGATTTCGTCTTCTTCATTAATGTCGTAGAATGTTGATCGAGTAGACTGCAGTCTTAGAAATAGCCAGGCTAGGGTGCTTCCACGGGTATTGCAGAGGAGCGTTGGTGAAGAGTCGAGCCAGACGTGCTGCTGGTGAACTGTATCACTAGCCACTGTGCTGCTCCCTCCCTCCTTCATATGGTTATTAACAAAAAAAAAGCTTCCGCCATATTGTTATTTGCGATTGATTTGTCCTTGTTTGCTGGTTTTCATGCGTCTAAATGTTGATATATTCCAACTAATTTTTCATACGCATATATTGCCTCGTATTTGCCACAAAGTTGATATTTTGCTTCTCAACTTTATGATCTTAAATGCACAAAGCAATGAGTGCATGTAGGATGGACAACCTTGGATTTTCGCTAGGACCCTTTAGTAGAACTCTATTCCTGTCTTCTAAGCTGGAAAATGGTTCGCCTCAGCCCACTCAATTCAGTTTCTTCAGCATTTTTATGACATTTTCTTTTATTTATATAAAAGCATGAAGTCTGGATTGCTCTCGAGTTAACACGGTCGTTTAGTGGGACATGGATATTGTCCTCGACATTGACGGCTCTCCTCGCTTGGCCCGAAACAATGACAACCAGGATTTCCAACACACTGTCGCAACCTTAATGGCTACCTTTGTAGGAAACAGTACGCGAACTGTACGAAGGCACTGACCTGCTCTTTATTCCAATATCACACTCGTTAAGTGTGCTACATGGGCTCCACTCGTACCACTGCGTCCATGAGCACTCTTGAGAGCATGGTTGCGAATTGCACTCTCTCTGTTGACGATCGTCACCAGCACAGTTGCAGTCCACATCTAAAGTACTTAATACATTTTAGAAATTTATGGGAACGACAACAAATTTTTTTTGTGGTTAAGAAAGAAACGACTATTTCACAGAGGATAACATCTAAAAATGATCAAGATCTCCCAAAAGCAATTTTTAGTACTGTGTATGCATGTAACCCTATCGCTTATACTCACAGTGATCCTCATGCTAAAATGGGCATGCGCCAGTGATGAATAAATTGCTTTTTTCTGAATGCTTGAGTTTCTTAGTGGTTTCTCATGGCCACTGATTTATCATCAGGTCTAAACTTCGTTTTCATATTCTTTCATAAAAACTCTTTTGATCTCATTTAGGTAATATTTTAGTACCCCACCCGACTTCAGAAAATGTGCTGATTGCAATAGCTCTTTCATCGGTCTCGTTGTCTCACATTTGTCATCCACAAAGGTCTTCATATCCGTGTGTGGTTTCCACAGCTCCTTAAGCATTACGTGTCCATTATCCAATTTTCCCTGGAACCTTAAGGTAGCTCTCCTAGATAGTTCATAGTTCTTCATCACAGGTAAACGGTGGCCTTTATGAATTGAAGAAAGTTCTTCCACACAAGTGCAGCACCAAATTTCCGACTACTGTGGAATACGATTCCTCGTTGCTCGGTGGAGGACTTGACTTTGAGACCACTCAAATGTTCTACGGTATCCCTAATCACTGCCATCCAATAACTATTATAAGATTTCGAAACCAACTTTCCTTGAACTTCGGTATCACCAATCAATATGTATTCCTTCTTTGATGAGCTTACACGATCTAGCTGATACTAACACCAACTTCTGCGCGATGTACGCGATCATTATGTCCGGGAGAAAAACAAGTTGTTATCACCGGACATTATCATTATATCCACCATCAGCATCGTGTATAAAAGGGCATCACTGAGTAAGGATGCCTCACTCGAGGAGATGGCTCACTGAAGAAGACCTAACTCGACACGAAGACTAAGCCGCCACATCGAGACGAATAACAAGCGTGGACCATCGACTCGGATCATCGGCTCTGAGGAAGACGCAGACGTCGAAACGTTAGCCGAAAATAAGCATCATTATCAACCTCGTGTAAGCTCATCAAAGAAGGAATACTTATAAGATTTATTCAGAATTAGGGACACTCTATTTTACCATTCACTATCGCTTGAATTACCCTCTAAACTAATTTTGGACCTCATAGCTCTTGCCAGAATAGTCTTCCATAATGGTGAGATTTTATTACATTTCATTAACCCACTTAGTTGGCAAGCTTTAAATTCCAACATCAACCATAATATTCTGCAATATTTAGGTTTCTAAAGCATATGTCGAGGACAAAAGAAAACAGTGCAGTGAAAGAGCTGATTACGAAGCAAGGATCCATTAACAACAAACGTTCAAACACAAATAGTCCATTAACTTTCACGCCCTTGAAAGCACCACAAGTTGTTGAAAACCCGTTTTTTAATACATCCTTCTCGTTACAGAGAGCATTTTCTATTTTCTTAGATATAGAAACATTTGCACTTTCCATACACCTCTCTTAAACTGCACCCAGCTTTTCTTGAAGCACTTCTATTCCTTGCTCACATATTGTTCTCCTACTGAATTGCAGGCACACCTAATTAACACAAATTTTCTGAACATTTGGTATGCTTTCGATGTATTTAGAATTTAGCGCTCTAAAAAATGCACTAGCTTCGCTAACTTACATGCGCATTCCTTTTTATACTTACATATATATATATATAT
>UYYA01000673.1:0-38838 GCA_900624975.1 Angiostrongylus costaricensis | reverse complement strand
AAGATCAGTTTATAAGATCTCATAAATAAATATATCAACTATTTATGCCGAGGTTCATAGAAAGTCGGTCTTTCGAGTTGCTGAGATATTTGCAAAACTCTGGAGGTGTCTATGGTGGGGAACGAACGCGCTATTGTCTATGTCAATCCCGCTGACGGGTGATTGCTGCGGCAAAGATCGATAGAAATAGCTGAGAGACAAGCGAAACGAAGGGCCCGCATGGTGTGGTGGTGAACGCGTTACTCCCCGGAAAGGACAATAACGCGTTCGTTCCCCACCAATAGACACCTGCGGTCCAGAGTTTTGCAAATATCTCAGCAACGTTGTGGTTGTATCTCAGTATCGTTGTGGTTGTATTTCGCATAGTACCCTGCTGTGACAAATTGCAGTAGGCAGCAAATAAAAAATAAACACAGTTAAGTATGTAATTAGGACGTGTACTGTCAGTAAACCTAGGAAATAAAAACATTCTTACTAATGGAACGAAAAAGACAAGAATCAAACGAGTCAGTTCAATGTTTGTACCTCTATAACATCGTTGATCTGAACCATTTAAATCGAAAACAAACCTTCTTCTCGTCGAAAAACGTCCACTTCGGATCGTTTTTCGACGCATGGTAAGCCTCACTTGGTGCGTAGGTATTGAAGCGATTTTGTCCATGATTGTTGCGAGTGTCATGAGGAAAAATACCAATGCTCGCCAAACACCTATGATGGTAATCGTTCTTCACTAATTCACATCACGACAAAAACTCAAACCATGCCATTTAGTTCGGAAACAAATAGTACTGAAATACATAGATGACTGTACCTCACGCTTTGCGCGCTTCCCCGCACTCTTCTCACTGGTTTCAGATTCTTACAACTACTACCCACAAAAGTAAGTTGGACTTCGTGTGGGAGTGACTTAACCTTGATGATCCAAAAATTGATTCCACCTGTGAATAAAACTGGCCTCTTCATTTATCCAACCTACACACAAGCACATATTTTTGGCAGTGTTACTCGTGATTGTTTTTGTTCACGAAGAATCCACTCTAATGTTCTTTACTTCCACCTGGCTTAGATCTCTTCTCATTATGTGATCGATTCATCGACGTTTATTTCCTGAGACGCATTCTGTTGGGCTTCCAAGACGGGATGATTTTTTAAAATTTAACCAATGAAAACCGGTTCAGTGTTGCTTCCGCCGACTCATCTCCGGAAGACATGGCTCGAATGCTTTGTGTATTATACGTAACTGCAGTCGATGTGGATGAAGTTTTAGTCACACGTTGCTACTACAGAGCACACAGCATAAAGACAGACGAGATGTTGCGTTAGATAAATTAGCAGGTAAGTTGGAAGAAGGTAGCTGGAGAAACCAGAGGACGGCTGAGGCTGTTCATTGTCTTCTACCGAACTTTCCTTTCCAGTCGTTATCAAAATTTACTAAACATTAAAACAATACGTATGTAGTCTCCTTAATAACAGGGAACGTCATTACCTCCACAGGATTCATACGCGAGAGGCACTGAAGTGGGGCACACTGCTTTCTTGGAGTTACCGTCCTATTGCTCGGTTCTCTCATATTTTTCCCATGTATCTCTAATTTCTACCTATCCACCATGTTTTTTTGTCATCAATCTCATCAATCTGGGGGTGTGATCTAGCTTTTGTGTGTGGCGAAAAAAAAGATTCCTACATTATCCTACTACTGCGTTATCAGTCTTTCTCATGGTTTTGTACGACTTTCAAGTATATTTCTCTGCCTCTCCCATGTTTTTTATATTGACCAATTCCATTCCAGTGTCCGAAAAAAGGCTTCTTCCAAGTATAACGCATTGAGAACACCTACCAATGGTTTGGCCTCAGTATAAAGTCTATGCTCGAATTCTGACAAAAAAGCTCTATGTGGCGAAATAGACGAGGCAAAAGCGTGCACATTGAAATTAAATTATACGACCCGAAACACAGAGCAGCGAACATATCCAAATCAATGCACATGGTCATAAAAAGGCTAGAATGCGAAAAACTGAGGTTTGTCTAAAAAGGGCGCATGCAGCGCAGTGGTTAGAGGCGCCCTGCAATACACATGGGTTCGATCCCACGGCCCCTGCTCACCAAGCCTTCCACTTTTTCAGGGTTGGCAAATTGGTGCCAGACTTATCTGGATAGCAGCACTGACCCTATACATCGGTAAGCTACCGCGAATAATTGCAAAAGCTAGATTCAAGCACGTCCGACGGTGCTCAATGAAATCGAATGCGTGGCGCACCCATTAGCGATTGATCACCGCCAAGAGCTCTATCCTTTTATGCAAATTACATAGGAAAAAAAATGCAAAAGTTCGACGGAAAAAGATTGGCGCCATACGAAAAGCAAACAGTCAGAACACAGCTTCTCGAAATGGGGATTTTGTTTTTCTTAGGAACTAACCTCCCAATTCCGACGTCTTCGTAGATATCATCAGGACACAGCGTTTCATTTCCGTAGAGAAATTCGTTGAATATCTTCACAGCCGCTCGAGAGAGGACATATCCAGCACCACCAGCATTGTAACCATGCTTCTGAACTACAATGTTTTGAAGTGTATCAGGAGTGTTCAAGGAAATGTAGACAATACCAAATATGGTTTTAAGGTGTAGCCGAGGTAATAGGGATTGTTAGGATCGAGCGTAGATAAATAGTCCTTCAGATGTTCCACAACCACATACGTATCATCGTCAGCCTGTCAATGCAAACTCGTTTCTCATTGTTCACCATAAGAGGATTTTTCTAACACAATATAAAA
Organism: Angiostrongylus costaricensis; assembly: GCA_900624975.1. Lineage (NCBI taxonomy): Eukaryota > Metazoa > Nematoda > Chromadorea > Rhabditida > Metastrongylidae > Angiostrongylus > Angiostrongylus costaricensis. The sequence continues at coordinate 36,065 of UYYA01000673.1, read as the reverse complement.
GAGACGAATTAGAGGATATCTATACAATATGGATATTTGGAGAAGCTGAAACGCAGTTAAAAGGCCTTGTTAAGCGAAAAATTGAAAGGAAATCAATGTTCGAAGAAGCTAAATGAAACGAAGTGCTGTACAAAGATCATGAGCCAGATCTCGCCATTCAATTGCCACTTGTTTCATCTTTCTTAATGTTTAACCGGAATTTAAGTAGCTACTGGTATCCTAGTTGTAATGCCGATTTATCACGTCGCGTTAACAAACCTTCATGTACCAGTCGAAGTCCTTAGAAATGTATTGATATGTGTAGAAGAAGGCATAACGGCTCTTATAGAAGAGATTATAATAAGAATCGGGAATGCCTGCGAATACTGTCGAATAAGGAATATCGTCGGTAGAGAAGAAACCATCAGTGAACAACTGCCCGTGATCGCACCTGGATAGCCACGTTTCATTGATGGCCAACGCCTGAACGGCTCAGGAATAAAAGGTTGGAAAAAAACTGTGGATTTTGCATATTCCCAATTTGCAATGCTTACACTTACATCTTTAAAGAGTTTTATAGCACTTAACGGTGATCAGTGCATCAGCATATTTTTGAATCGTCTACAAGTTTCACACAAAATCGCTCTATTTGTTTCGGAATGACTCGTTCTGTAACATTGTCGTCAATAAAACTTCGCATTTACTACTTTACTACTTTTCTTGAGAATGCAACGACACTCAAAGGAAACTATGAAGGATAACGATTAAAGCCCTCGACGTTGATAAATCCCTGAGGGACTCTCCATGCATTCGACTTCATTAAGCATCGTTAGAGGTCACTGAATGCATACCTGGCCGATACAATGACTTGAGATGACCAAAGGATGATGTATCAAGTAAGTGATCGCTATCTTGCCAGAGAAGAGTGGTATTAATTTGCCGATGCCAGCGAGCGGGGTCGAACCAACGACCGAATGTGTACTGGAGGGCACCTCCAAGCACTGTGTTATACGCGCTCTCATAAGAAAACTCAAATCAGGACGAATAGCGTTTTTTACAATGTAGTCAGCAGCCGCACCACCTTGATATTAGTCAGGTAAATTTTATTTTAGAAATCGTTCTAAACGAGGAACATCATCCGAATTTGATAATAACGTCCCTAAACGTTACCTAGTAGCAGATATAAGCAAGATTAGTAAGAAGGTGCGCGTTGGATTTGAAGTAACCAACCCAATGACTTTCACTAAAAATATCAGGCTAACCTCTGAAGCTGTTTTTGTCCAGTAGGAACTTCAAAGACAAAAGAAATTATGGTCGAAATATCCTCTCGGGGTTTGTTCTTAGGTTGCAGGCAAAAGGTAATAGAAAAAGTGGCTTGAAAATGACTAGCATTCATGGAAACCAACAGATAGCATGCCGTTAACGGCAAACAGAACACGGGGTTGACATTGTAGTTGCGGTTACTTTTAGGCCTGCACTATACAACCTTCTCACATTCTGCTATCGACACAATGCTCTTTCTAGCTATTCTACCCGATTTGTGCCTACCATCGCCACTACTTCAACTACTCTAGAATTACTATAGACTACCCATAAAGAACGTCTGTAAATGCATTTCTCCTTTTCAGTCCTCTGTGTGCGATCGCAGCTACGTGTAGATTATAAGGGTTAGAAGGGCACTAACATACACACTAGGTGAGTCAGTGGTACCTCACATAATGGACTACAGTTCTTCTAAGCCTCATATAGCGTACGATATTGTTTTTCTTTTTGCAATTCCTAATGCTTTTTTGGTTAATCAAAAATTCGAGGGGTTAAGGACTGGAGATACTTACTGGAATTGGTTGCTTTGTTCTATTCTTTATTACTCTTTATTTTACTGCTCCAGTTCCTAGTTGGTATGCATTTAACGTGCGCTTTGTATCGTTATAGCTAAAATTTGTCCGATTAATTTAAGTTTGTATACGTTGCCAGGGCGCGTGTCGCGCAGTGGTCGGAGGCGCCCTGCAACACACACATGGAGTCGATCCATACGCCCCTAGCCCAACAAGCCTTTCATTCCTCTGGGATCGGTAAATTGGTACCAGACTTGTCTGGGAAGACAGCAACACCGGATACATCGGTACGCCACGGCGAGTCATTGTAAATGCCAGATATGCATTGAAACACCTCTAAACGATGCTTAATGAAGTTGAATGCAGGGCGCATCCCTCAGAGGTTGATCAACGCCGAGAGCTTTAAAGAGTTTTATGTGTTGTCGCTGCTATTTCCTGATTCTTTTTATATACGCGTGTTCAAATGTTCTACGCTTTTTTTTCTTATAAGGTATCCGAAATGCATTTCAAATGCTCTAGACCCAGTCACCTTTCAGAGCAAAAAGCTACGCGCTTATCCTATTGCTTCATCCCATTTTTACTTCAAGGGCTTCGTTGTGACATTACAAATTTCGTCCCTAAATTGTGTTGCCTTCAGCATTTTCTTTCTCAAACTGCCTTATAGCATCAATCGTAGTGCATTAAGAAGGAACACCGCAACCGCTGGGCATTGTTTCTGTATGGCAAACTATTTCACTTGAACATAGAGAACTGGCGAAAGCAACTACAGGTGAAGCTTAGTATCGAATTAGATCTTAGTTTTTGTGTTACAGGGAGTTACAGATAGTAGTTAATTTCTCCCTCATAGGCCACGGATCCCCTTCATGGCCACAGATCTCCTTCACAGCCACGGTTCTCACGCCGATCAATCGCGAGGCAACACGGTCCGTCACCAGGTCGCGGATAGTAGATTAGTAGCGGACCAAAAGCGGCCGTTGCTTTCCTTCTCCTTGTCCCTGCTGCGAAATTTGGCTCCTGACCGGGAAACAGCTTCCGTAAGCGCATAACGGCAGTGCTGACCAGGCCGAATGAGGAGAATGTGCTAAAATCTCATGGCCATTCTAGGCTGCTTGAATCGCAAAGGACCAAGGTGATGATATCTACCTACAGTGCGCTCACACTTCCATGAATCCCCGATAGAAGACTTGATCATGAATGCAAGAAGGATAAGTCATGACACTATCGGACTTGCCGAGACGAGAATACACCAGGGATAGAATGCCGTTTATGACACCGGAGAAGAACTGTTCCCTGGAACATGCTCCAATAGAGTTGAAGGGCGACCGTGTCGGCGTTCATGTCAACACGATTTTGGCCATGGAGATCGATTCATTCGAACAACTAACACCCGAATAGGACGTTTACGATTGAAGACATGTGGATCAATACCGGCTTTGGCAATCGTCGTCATTTGCGCACCAACATCGAGCTGTGGCGAAGATGAAGCCAAAGCGTTCTACGATATATGGACTTGGAGAAGTTCTACAGAGAAGACCATGCATTCTTCGAGGACATCACTAGAGATTTTAACGCTAAGATTGGACCCAGAGGAACGTTTGAAGAATGTCACATTGGGATATACGAATTAGAATGGAACGACCAAGGTGAGCGGCCGTCCGAGTTTGCCATGACGAACAAGACCATTCACGGTAAGTCGCAATTCCAGAGGGCGCGCACTCAACGACGGACGTGGTAGTCTTCCAATGGATAGTACCACAACGAAGTAGGACACATAATAGTAAATTGAAGGTCTTGCCTAACCGACGCCGCTATTGCCCCAGAATTCCATCTAAAATGTCTGTCCTAGATCAGACATCGCTTCTTTCGTGCAGCATTTCACTTCTGGCCGACGGGAAAAAAAGTCGCTAAATTCAAAAAAAAAACAAAGCAGCAAAATCATTGTAGACTGGGATTGATTAAATTCATTAGTCAGCTGTTGGAAATATGCCGTTCTTGATAACATCAACGAAGAATACAATCGGCTTATTCAACATCTTCACATTAGCGCTATGAAAGCTGAGAGTTCGAAAGTCACTAAGAGACCTCTGTCTCCAGAAACACTCGACCTGACAGGCCAGCGTGGTATTGATTGGGCAACAGACAACGGCCAACTCACATCCGAACTTGCAATACTCCATAAAGGCGATAAAGATCTTACAGAGAGAAGAACAGCAGTTATGGCCGAAGCTGCAGAGACTGAGAAGAGCGTTCGTAAAGCCCATCAAAACTGCACTACTTGCAAGACCACGATGATTGCATCCTGACGCCCAGGAGGTACTGTCCCATCTGCTAGAAAGTAAATAGAGGAAATCATTCATTACTACTAACTGTTCAATAACCAGGTTCTCCTGGCGTCACACGGAATATAGGATGATGGACAGACCTATCGTCCTACCGATTCTCTCTTCCGAAATCCGGTATGCTGTTTCGTCGGTGAAGAATCAAACAAGACAAGCTCCGGACACGATAAAGGGTAAAAGATAAAGGATAAAGCTGTCGGCGTTGATCAATCCCTGAACGATGCGCCATGTACTCGACTCCATTAAGCACCGTTGGAGATGATTGAATGCATATCTGGCCTTTAAAATGACTCGCGGTGGCCTGCCGATGTATCGAGCCAGTGCTACTATCCTCCCAGGTAACTCTGGTACCAATTTGCCGACCTCGGAGAGATGGAGGGCTTGGTGAGCCACGGGCACGGGAATTGATCCCATGTTTACTGCAGGACGCCTCCGACCACTACGCCACACGTGCTCCTGCAGACACGATAAAATGTTAAAGCCTAAAAAACCTTCCGCCAGTCCTCAGAAACGCACTGGTTGGTCGCTACACGTGTTACATGCCAGAATGTAAGGCTCCTATTCTATAGAACACTAGCAAGAACGTGCCATTGTTCAGGAAGGGTGACCCTCTCGATATCGGAAAATATTACCCAATTTGCTCACAATCTCTCTAGAATTTTTTCACCTGAGTTATCCTACACAAGATTGACAGAACACTGGAGGAAGGGCAACCATGTGGACAGGGCTTCGAAAAAGTTTAGCACCATGGACCACATCCACATTACAACAAGACTCGCTGAAGTATTGGGAGAGTGTAAGAGACCGCTGTTTCCCACTGTCATGCATTTAGAAAAGATCTTTGACTCACTTGAGACAGAAGAAGCCATCGAACTCGGGACAGCCAAGACGTCCCTACTCAGTATATGGAAATTCTTTGCGAGCTATACAAAAATTTCACAGCGACATTTTAAGCATTCTATAACGACACTGATATCGCGTAAAACGAGTGGTGAGCCAAGGCGATACCGTCTCGCCAAAATTATTCACCAAACATTACCCAAGCGGAACGTATGATTGCCGACTTTGAGAAAGGCTGTGGAAAGATTGGCCTTCGACTAAATCTCACAAAACGATGTTCATGAAGAACGGATCGGTTTCGCATTCCCCATTCACGCTCAACGGAACGAATATCTCCGAATGCTCTAGTTACGTCTATCTAGGTCGGGAAATGAACATGGTGAACATATTATCAGCATTATACAGCCATATCCACAACGACGTAACACGAGTGCTAAGGCAAGGCAATACCATTTCGCCAGAAGTATTTGTCACCACACCAGAATATCATGCGACAACTGGATTAGGATGTTATGGGAGAGAAAATCGATGATTGGCAATTACAGCGTCTTTGCCTAGCTGATGACATCCTTCCCATAAAACCGAGCACCAGCTGGGTGGAACGAATGCTTGCCGACTTTAAGCCTGTGCAAACATTAATCTTCGACTAAATCCCGCAGATACGATGTTTTTAGTAACGGACTGGTTACGTATGCCCCATTCACGCTTAGGGTAATGAATATTTCAGAATGTTCCAGTTCCACCTGTCTAGAGCCGGAAGTTACAGTAATTAATGACTTAGCTCCAGAGCTGAGCAGGAAACGAGCGGCATGGGGAGCTTTCAAGAGCATTGAGGATGTAGTGAAGAGAACAAAGAACACCCGACTCCGTGCCCACCTTTCCGACTTAATGGTACGTCCTGCCCTAACGTATGCGTCAGAAACATGGTCGCTGCGTAAGCAGGATGAAAACTCACTCAGCGTTATCGAACGCCCGGTTGAAAGAATGATGGTGGGAGTATACCGTACTACACAAGTGAGGGAAGGGATCCGAAGCTCTAAGCCTACGTCAACGATCAGAAATCAAAGATGCCGTTTTGTACGCCAAACAGTCGAAGATAAGGTGGGCCGGACACGCAATGTGTATAAACGACAACTAATGGGCTAGGGTCTTAGGGACTGGGTTCCTTGGGATGTCAAACGTACTACAGGAAGACGACCGACTCGATGGTCAAAGTTCTTTACATAAAGCTTAGAAGAAAGATATGATGCATAACGAGTTCGTAGAGTCACTACAGCGGGCAGCACCCACGGGGTTACTTTTGCATGAGACAAGAAGTGGAAGATTTACTGTCATCCGCTCGAGTCACTCGACGATCAACGGGACGGCAGCTGACAGATGATGGTTGGTTTCTGGTTTTAAGCACAGTTATGTTACTGTTGTTAGCATTTGTACAAAATAACTGATGTTTTTATCGATCGACTTCTATTTAACTTTGGCATGAGTAATAGGTTTTTTTTTCATCCATGATCTTTTACGAGGTAGAGATGAGATGTTTGCTGTGGCTAACGTTTCGGCGCATTGGTGGTCTCAAGAGCTGCAACGATTCGAGTCTGATATCCACAATGCTTCTTTCTGTCTGTGTAAACTAATAAACTGAAAAAGATAATAAGTAGTAGTCATTTTGGAACTTCTTTGCATGTTGTTAATGAGACCTCATTAAAAACGGTTCCGTCAATGACGCCTGTGAATTTCATAATCTGATAACGGTACGTCAAATGCATTTAAGATCTTGAGATACCCGTTTATCATCATGATATTGTCAATGGTTTAATGCAAGAGTGCAAGTATGGCTGGAATTGAAGAACTCGACCAAGCCTTCGATGAAGTCTGGCTGGTTACTGATGGTGACACTACTGAATACATTGCTAAAGAGGAGGCATGTCCTGAGTTGGGCGAAAAATTTCCTGACTTTGCAGGAAATACTTCGTGTTATTTCATTATCTGATCTTTTGACTTCCTTCTTTTCCCTTTGTTATCATTTTTCGTTTCTCATCACACTCTTCCGGTTCAATGATTGAAGTTTCTCTGGTTGATAGTTGCCTTCAACCAACTGGCACTCCAGAATAATTATGAAGAAGGTGATCACAGGGAGGACATATTGTTGTCGTCAAAGAAACTTGTAAATATTTAAATCTTTCCTATCAATAGCTCTTGACCATTCCTCCACTCAGTTTCAATATATGCACTACCGTAGTCACCTTATGTTTTCTAGGTGCATGGGGATCTATAGCGACTACCAGCACTTAATCTCGGTAGACGACTTCTTGACACAAGTATTATGAAGTTAATGATGTTATCTGAATATTCATTACCCACTGTTGGTTGCGTATGAGAAGGGATTATGTTTGTGCGCTGTAATTTACCAAATAAATGTCCTTATACTTCTCTAATTGTACAGAGCCTTCAATCATTCATCTATCAAGCTCCTATGAATAATATAACGAATATAGTGGCAAGTACGTTAAACCCCATTAGTGTTTTGGAGGAGAAAGCGATCTAAAAAAGCCGATGCTCCCTGTAACGATCATCTAGGAACGCTGTAGTACTGTTATCTCGTGATTTCAGAAAAAAATACGCTCGCTAAGCAATTATTTCAGTGCGTCAATGAGGGCAGAACATTCCTGTGCTTAAAACCAACTTTCAGAATCAGATGAATCACTTCTGGGTTACGAGATAATGAAACAAATGAGGAAAGCTCCGCAGATCCCTGAGATCCCTCCAAGACGGGTCACTAAAGGGAATTAGCGAATATCTCATTGTTATCCGCTCATATGATAGATGAAGTGGACGATTGAACAGTGAAGTGAGATTACGGGCGTAAGAATTGAGAATTGGTTCCAAACATGCAACGCGATGAATCACATCGGTGACTAACTACTTTGTTGATTTCCAGCGCTTCCTAGACGATATCTCGTGATTTTATTGGCGTAATCTAAATGTTTCTTATTAAATAAGATAAACAAAGTCCTCTTGATGAACTGTTTCCTTGTATGCAGTGTATTTTTCGAAGTGTCGTATTTTAGGGCGTATCGTGGCAAGTTGAACTCGTCCGACAGGATATTTTTTATAAATTATTGAGTGCAGAGAATGGCTTTTCTGGTTTCGATTCCGATTAAGAAAAAGTTCTGCAACCAATGGAAGTCACTACGGACACTACAATATCCGTACAGAGCCTATGGGTTAATGGAGCCGAATGCATGACTTATCCTTCAAGGAATGATCAACGTCAACCTCTTTATCCATTTTTATCTCTTCTATGTGTAGTCGTAATTACCTTGTAAATCAAGAGATAAGTGCTATCTAAAAAAACCTTCCGTGTACCTTTTTAGATAAAAAGAGAAAAACATTTGAAGCGATCTTCCTTCAACAGTGTGAAATATCCTTCAGTTCATCGTCAAGAAGTATCGAAAGCTTAGGAGTGAAGAACAATCAGTGGAATTCCACGTATTTAGAAACCCTTATCAATTTAGAACGTACGCTCTCCCTATCATTATCATCTCTGTCTTGAAGAAAGAGACGAAGATGAAACGAATCTTCGAAGGTAAATGCGATTCTTTGAAAGAAATTTCATTATACCACGGAAATTGCACAAACTGCTTGATGAGTTATAATTTAGGCAAGACAATATTGCTCAGTCTCACCCGAGTATCATGAAAGACTTTCGCTGTCTGCACCCAACAGAAAAGCTGACCAGAAAATGGAAGTCGTTGGACGGCTGGCGAAGTGTAGATGAATTGCAGTAGAAGTGGATCACTTGTCCTGAAAGAAATAGTCTTCAGAAATCTAAATAAAAACATAATTACGTTTCCCAAGAAAAAACGCTATTCTCCCACTCCCACAATCAAAAAGAAGAAGAGGAAGAGAAAGAATTCAGGCGCTATTACGGTCCAAACGTGTAACTACGGCAACTCGTAAGCGTTTGTTAACAAAAATGTGACAAAGTTGCAACTTTTGTTTACCACCTATTCTTTCTTTCATGGCAGAGTACGATGTGAACCACAACCATACGGATGCTGAGATCTGGGTAAAACTTGGAACTTCGAGCTAGCGGTTACTTTTACGGGGTCTCACGTGTTATCCACCACACAGGCCGAGGGCTTTGGTTTGCTTTTCTCTCATACGTTTTTACTATATCGGTATTATCATCAACCACTCGCCAGTACACAGTTAACTCCAGCAAGTGTATACGGGGATTCAAATCACTCCCAAGGTTCCGAGTTTTGCTCAAATCTCAGCATCTCTATCACTGCGCTTCACATCGTGCCCTGCCACGAAAAAAGAATAGGCGGTAAATAAAAGTTAAAACATTGTGACTTTGACCGCTGCTTCGACTGAACTAGGTTCAGTGCCGATTCGTGCTCTTAAACCATGGCTAAGAAAAAAAATATGACATTTGCACTCAGGAAAGTTAGTCGCGAAATAAAAAACGTGAAGAAAACCCTTCTCAAAAGTACTTTGGATATTTAAGTCTCTTGTTTCTCAATGAAACGACACTGCGACAAGGAATTAAGAAAGACATAAAATTTGGTAAACATATTTAGAGTATATAGAAGAACGTTCAGTGAGGAGCGAAATCAGTTCATATAAAATCTATTAAAGCTTGTTAAACGTTACATTTAGAGTAAAATAAACCTGAAAAAAAACAAGAAAAAATTCTGCAGCACCTATCGTAATGGGTAAATGGCCTATTATATATTAAAATTTTGAGTAGACAAGAGAAAATCGTGACGGCGATGAGCATTCCGCACACTTGCCATCTCGTCACCGCTGGAGATCTCGATTCTGCCTGGAGAAAAGCAAACAGTTTGTGGGAGCTTAGGACTTCATCTGCCAATTTGTCAATCAACGAAATTCTCATATTCATTTAATGCTTGTGAGGATGTTTTCATTAAAATACTGTTGTAATTTCTAGTAAACAGAGAAATCTGATTTTCCACACAGTGTTTCATAGCAGAGGCCTGCTTGGAACAATTTAATGCGACTTATTTCTAGAATTAAAAATGGGATTCCAAAAACTAGAAAGCTTATTGGATGTGGTTAGAGCAAACATTTCCACCTTGGAAACAAAATATTCTTCGTACTTGGTTGTGTCAGCTGTGGTTGGAAGGAATGATATCGCACTGAGTAAAGGAGCCATGCCTGAAAACGCGCATGTTGTGATGGGCGTAAGGTAAAAGGAATGAGTCAAATAAGATGATACAACGAAAAGAATGATTAGAGAATGAATTCAATGCAGGACGAGCTAATGTGAGAAGAAAAGGAGATGAAACAACTGCTTGGTCATTTATTGCTACGTCAATCTCTAAACTTTCAAATGAAAGGACTACTCTCGCTCTATTTCATGTTTAGAATGATATTGAAATAAATAACCTATCGTTGTATTTATTTTAGAGGAATAGAGGTTTTATAACACCTTCGTGTCGCCATTTCAATGAAACAGCTTAATGGTCATTCATGTCGAGGTTAAAGCGCGTGTGCAAAAGCATTACAACATTAACTACTTTTTGCAGCAAACCATAAGCAGAAGCTCGATGACAACCGGCCAGAGCCCATCGTATTTTTTTCCTTTAATCGAAAGCAACTGAAACCGAAACACGCAAAAACAACTTTGCTCAACGCCTTGTGCCACGACTCTAGTCGCACGCAGTTTGTTCACCGTCGAGGACAAAACAGCAAAAAACCACGTCTCAAGTTTCTAGTCATTTCTCTTAAAAAGTGACATATCAAGATTACAGTTTCGTCTCCTTTCCACACATGAAACAGCCGTTAAAAACGATACCATGAAAGACTATGACAATGTTCTGGAAGGGTTCGATATTTCAGAAGAATGTTTCGACCCCTGCAAAAAAAAAATCGGAGGAATTCCGATGGCATTATCGAGTCTGTGATGCACAATGCATCGAAGAATATTGCCTTATCCGGTAAGCAAATAGGTGCACGTCGACCAGCGGAATTTGCGAAGCACACGTTTATTGGAGCCTGGGGATAACTCCAGGGAAAAAGAACTGTTCAGACACATCATGTCGCCGACGAGTCCAGGCCAATTTCTGTTCCTACCATGTAAAAGAAGTTATTTATTATTTCTAACACAAATACTGAGTGTCTCTCTCGGTAAAGGGCTTGCTGACATTGTCAAAGCTTCAGAAATGTGAGGAATGGCTGGAGGCCGTGTTAAACATAAAGAGTGAATGCACTACATTTGAGCGCAAATTTTAGTGCGACCGGACGTCATCCGCGGTAATGCCTTTGCTGGAAAAAACCAAATCAAACTGTGGTAGCTTATAACCGGGTGGCGTTCAAATCCAAAATTTCATAATTTCAGTTACCTAGCCGCTCAATTGTCATTACAACCTGAAGAGTGGTATTTGGGTCAAGAGCAACATGGATATCGCAACTGAGTTACCGGATTCGAAGCGGAATGAAGCGAGTGAAAACGGTAGTCTCGATCAAAGCTCATTTATAGTGGTTTTCATGAGCGGTGAATGCCAATAATTTTATAGGACTATTTCCTATAGACATCATTAGTTCCCAAGTTTTAGAAAAAAAATAAAGAAAAACTTACCAAATTTTGCAAAAGCACTCTGCTAATAACTTAATATTGGTGACGAGCTATTGATTCGTAGACGTATTTTTGATGGCTACTGAATCAGGTAAGTGATAGGAAATTTTGGCGATGGAAACTTGCTTCTAACTGTATTCCAGAAAAACTGAACTGTTTCCTGAGTTATGATTGAATATATGCTGTTAACCACAGATCGACTCCTAACAAACCTTACTAAATAAAGCATGATTAGATTAGTCTGGATCACAAACTAATATCAGTTAAATATACTTTTTCAGAACAAATTTATATGATCGCGAAAAATTTTCACATTGATTAGCACGCTTGGTGATCACTTATCATCTTTCGGCTTCCACGCTAGACTTTTCGTGGGTGTTGCAGCTTATAACCTCAAACATGGGCAGTTAATCCGTTTGCAATAACGGCAATACAACAACAACAATATGACAACATCGACAGACATAAACAGTATTAACGCAAAAACGACAACGGGAATTAACTAGCAAAGAGAAATCAATGAGCAAGAAGCCACATTGAAACCGAACACCAGATTCTGCTATAGAGTGATGAGACTGAGTGAATGGAGAAGGAAGTTCCATAGAGAATACAACTTAACCAAGAAAAGTAAGGAGCAAGTGCTAGCGCGGGAACCTTGTGTAGTAGACTGGAGTAGTAATTTGAAAAACTGCAGCAAGGAATGCAGAATAACTGAGACATCGGTGATTGGGGCGGAAAAAGCACAACCTAGAACTGCGGTTAAGTCTGCCTATATTAATGGAGAGCTCGACGATCGAATTCTATTACTTGAAATAAGAAAGGAAAAAGAAGATGGAGACTGTATGAGCATTGACTGTACGTACTGAAGGATGACTAACGGATTTGCTTATATTCCTTCCAGAAGCGATGCAACAACTTTTACAGAAAGTTCACTTGAATTTGATGGAGAAGTGGTAGACAACATTTGTCACTTTGTCAAGAACGTTTTCTATGTAAGGTGGTGCAAGCAGTGCGACCATCCCAGCGAATGGCTTGACGCTACTGCTGTTCGATTTGGACAGAGAGGTTCACAGGCGGAGATTATCAGGCGAAGCTACCGTCACCGGTCCTTACTGAGAGGCATGGGTGTGGGGCAAACACGTGGGTTTTATTTCAAGCAATTTGAAGAATAGTAGATTAAATGACAGCATTGAATAGTGCAAAAAGGAGCACATACTGTATTATATACAAGACTAATGGTAAAAGTGATCCACAGTGGAAAGTTTTCATGCAAATTCGTTGTGGAAAGCCTTAACGAGAAAACAGAAAACGACTATGAAAGCCGGATCGAAAAATTGAAGTAAGAGAGTGAATTGAAAATGAGAAAAGCCAGTTTTTTTTTGGAATAAGAATAAAGAAGATCGCTACTGGACACGGTGATGAAATAACCACTCTGGTACATTATTCATGCGGAAGTGCACTACATGCTCACATATTGAAGATAGTGTTTCCGTCACATCGCTATGGAGCATCTTCCTGTAGTACAATAAATTGATTTCTTCGTGAAATGTTCGCTTCTGACACAAACTGAAGAAAAACTCTCCCATTTTCATTAGAGAAGGAAAAGCCAAATCGTTAACGAGGACAATCTGTATGAAATACTTCCAATATAACTGATGTTATCGGCATCCATCCATCAACGGAATTGATTTTGAAGGCACAAATCAGCATTTAACCCAGTTAGGCTAAAGCTGTAGTATAAACCACAATGTAGTCACTTTTTATATACTGCCCATTCTTTTTCCATAGCAGAAGAGAAAGGCGAAACGAAGGAACCGACTGGTGTGGTGATAGTGGACGCGCTAGCCTACAGAAAGGATAGGATATTAACGAGTTCAATCTCCACGAAGACACCTGTGGTCAGGGGTTTTCCTAATATCTCAGCATAATTATGGAGTTAGGCGGCGCATAGCATAGTGGTATTGATGCCCACCACCACGAGCATGACGCTGGTTTGATTCTGCACCGGGCCAATCAAGCCTCTCATCCATCCGGGGTCGGAAAATTGGTACCAGACTAGTCTGGGAAAAAATCACTCTCCGCAATCCAAATGGGAACACTCCAGCCCGACTATCTCAGGACTCCGGGGAGAATTGTTCAATCAGCATTCTAAGACATTCAAGGTGAAAAATTAATCCTCAAGCAACAACCACACGCAAAGTTGGAAGATCTTCGTAAACAATGGATGCGAGGAAACGAAATGAATGTGAAGAGTGCTGGGATCCACACAGTGCACGTGAAGGCGGGTCAAATAGAATAAAAAAAAATAAAGGAAAATAGAATTTAGTTGGCGTCGATATTTCTATATCGGTACTCATGAAACGAAACGACACGGGATTTTGGCTTAAAAGAATTACTGCCAGCAACCTGAGAACATTGTAAAAGTGTTAAAAAAGGTATTACACAAAATGTAGAAGAGCGGCGGAGCTCCATGAGTAGGTGAGACCACAGCAAATTATCTTCGAACTAGAAGCCACATTGCACGCACTCGTCGTATTTCGTACGTGAAAATACCTTCAAAAGAAAAGGTTCCTGAAGGATTGGAAGGATCTTCACAAAAAGTGCCCTTTTCCGTGTTACAGCGTTCTACAAGCTCTTTCTTCAACTAGCACCCAAAAAGAACCTCCAATAAAATCAACTGGATGGACAGGCAACATTTTAAAAGAATTAAACTGGATTCCTCTGCAACGTTCACTTGAAACAATGGCGTGTTTGTGCTTTACGTGAAACACCTGTATTCACAATCGGATAGCAGCTATGGAGCAGGACCCGATAATCGAAACGTCACCACGAATAAAGCACAACATCGGTATATATGGCCATAAGTGGCCCATTATACTGTCGTGGATGAAAACATTAATAACACGACCACATTTTTTTCATCATCCAGTTTTTAGTAGACCTCTCATAAAACCCACAAGATAACTTGCTTAGAAAACCGTCACAAAAGTGGATGCAACCAGAAAATCTCAAGAAATGGTTGACAAACAATAGAAAATTCGCCCATAAGCTTTAAACTCAACGTGAGAAAAATCTCTATCAATTCGATTAGAGATATGGGAACAGATAAAAAATGTCGAATGGCAGATGAGGTAGTAATTCAATTAGGGAAGTGTTTTATAAACGAAGTAGAAAGGTTTCGGTCATAAAAGCACAACGATGTAGCAGAAATGGTGAAATACGTAAAATTGAAGACGAATATTGCAGAGCTGTGGAGTCACTTGCATTGAGAACGAGCTTGATACGCGCTCTAATTTCAGAGTCCTCATCTATATTAGGCCTTCCACAAAATTCCAGTTCAATGTACTACTCGCTTCAAAACATGTGAGTGGTGTGCGGGAGCTCCCGTAGCGCAGAAGACATAGCAATCTTTAGGGCGGCGACAGGTAGACGCATGGGTGTTGGCCTGAAGTTTTTAGGATGTTTGGGGAATGATGAGAGAACGTTTATTGAAACAGGCAATCAGCATTCGACACTGGTGGTGGGAGAGGCAGCAGGGAACGCAAATTGTGGAAAAATGGAAGTCCAACCTCATGTCATTGTCTCGTCAACTGAGACATTTCTCAAAAGGCTCTCTGCTATTGATCAAGTACAGCAGCCGGAAAAGTTGAAAGAACTATGATGAATATAACCAAGACCTGCTTAGAATGAGTGGATAATAGGACAAAACAAGTTAAAAGATAGTGAAGCTCTAGAGTTACCAAAAGCTTTAGGACACTAGTAAGAAGTCCTGACGACTATAAGCCGTGAAACTGCACACTTAATACACAAACCAATTTAAGTTCTCCGAATAAAGAAAACCAAGGGCAGTTGGAAAGAAACAGTTAGGATTTCGCTGAAAAGCTGCTACATTGTAAATTTCCAGTCTTGAATTCGTTTTTCTTGCGTTGTGGATCAACAAGGTACACGACTTCGACAATAACGTAAAGTATTTATCTTAAAATATTTGGTGCAAACAAGGAAATCGAGATCAAGAAATCAATGTCAGTGAAGGACAGGACCACAGATGAGACGAACGAGGAAATGGTTACGTCCTGCCGATGACTCACACTGCAGCTGTGGTCCATGGGAGTAAAGTGGTTCTTATCACCTGGATGTTCACATGGAGAACGAATGACGGGTTTTCAATCCAAACTCAGACTCAATCGGAAAAGTGTAAAAAAAAGTGTTTTCATGTAATACAACACTCAACCTGCTTGATGATTTGAACCTTATGATTCATCACGAAAACGTCACCGTTCGATGTTAAACAACGGACTCCAGGATGTCTAAAAAGTTGTACATCTTCCATGTGTTGAGAAACATCTCTAATGTAACTAGAATGATGCTAGGGTATTTGCTAAATTCGAAACTCAGTCCAGCTTCGAACCCGCGATTGCTCTTACCGGGGACTCACGTGTTAATCACAGCACATAATACCCTGCCATGAAAAAGCAAGAGGCAGTAAATAAAAAGCTAGACGTTAGCTTTAAAGTAATTCGTTTACTTTCGATCCCACTACGAATACGATAATATTTGAAATAACAATAAAAATAAAGATTTGGATACTTAATGCCCAATGAATATATTCCCGATGGAACTACCATGACAGAGATTGACACCAAAGGCAGACATGTTCCTTCCAACTTTGTGAGATTATCCTTCAAGTATCAGAGTTTTTTGAAAACGTGTGGTGGAAAAAGGTAGTAAAATCAGGAAACCGACTGCTGATTTGTGTAGCCGACCAAGTTGGAGGAGAGCAAACAACATGGCGACGATTTATGCTTCAACAGCCAAAAACGAGCAATCGACCATTGGTTAGTAGACGGAGGTGGGAAAGTTCAGTAATCGCTGTGAAATCTGAAACAAAGAAACAAGGAAACTCGTTCAGTTCTGTAGGAAATGGTGTAGCGAATACCTAAAAGTTATGGACATAAATCAGCTGCATGAAGATGTTCTACTAACGAGAAGCACAGCCATTTCTGATGCAAAAAAAAACAGAAAGAAGAATAAAAAAATCCTGCAAAAAGTGAAGCGAATTGCTATCGATGAACATCTAACCATTCAATGATTGTTAGCGCTTCAAAACGCATTCATCAAACGGAATTTTAGGATAAAAATCACTCTAAGAGCTATGATGACACAGCTAAGAAACGCGCGCAACAGCTGACGCGATTTTATGGTGACATACGCGTCGACCGAATGGGCGAGTACACAGACGTCTTTCTTACTTTCGGAAGTGTTTTTGTGATGTTAAGGCTATTATTTATAGTCCTCGTCCGTATTCTTTGTTAGCCATGCAACTAAAACAACACCCACAACTGCCTTTGCTTTTTATTTAACATCTAATTCTTCATGGATGTGTGTAACGCAGTGGTTAGAGGTGCCCTATAACATGGGATCGATCCCGCACCTCAAGCTCACCAGGTTTTCCATCTCTCCAGGGTCAGCAAATTGATACCAGACTTGTCTGGGATGATAATAGCACTGGCTCGATACATCGTAGGAATCGAATGAATCGACATCGAAATAAATCCTAGCAGTGCAGTTCGTAACTTTTTCCAGCTCTTTTCTATCCACCGAAGTCACAGAAACTCATAGAGGCCACAATTTGAAAAATCGGCTTAAAAGAAACGTTATTCTAGAAGGATCCAGGAAAATAAATCGAATGTTTCCCACGCACCAAAATTCCTCCAATACTGGAAAATTCTGCCGCTCCAACATAATTTTTAAATAATATTACGCTACGATACTTTCAGTTCCGAACTGCTCTTCGCCTCGACATGTGGCTTGGTCTTCTGATAAACCTACACGTCCATTCGAGTGAATACCGAGCACAGTTCTATTACGCTTCATGGCCAGGATTGTCCCTCATAGGTAGTTAGGAGATCAGTTTGAGATAAGGCACCAAGTCACACGTGAAAGCGATGCATTTTTGCTTTCGAATTACTCTCGAATTTCTGAAAATGCTCCAAAATGCTTCAAGAGTTTTATACGCTGATGTCCTGATTCTTTCGCTAGGATCGCAACTGTCACTTCAGAATCACCATCGTTGTGGTTTATATCGTGTGCGTGCCCTGTGGAGTGTTTCGTAGGAGTACCAGCTTCCCACCTAGGTGTTCCTCTATGTGGAAACAAAATAGGCTATCCGTTTTTCCAGTATGTTCACTGCCGACAAAATCCTCGCGTAAGAATCAAAGACATCAATGAGCATAAAGGCTAAGGCATTTTGGACTAATTTCGAAAATCTAAAAATGAATGGAAAGGACGAATGCTTCATTATCATACCGGTGGCTCACCTCGGATTAATGTTCTAGTTAGGATCAGTTTCATCTATGATTCTACGTGAACAACATACCTGTGTTCTCATTCCTCAGAAAACAAAAACAAACGCTAAGTGTTTTTTAAGCTTCCCGCGACGAAGCTGGTTTTTCGAAAATTTAGGACAATTCTACCAATAATAGGAGAATTGATATCACTACGGCAGTTGTTCCAACATATTCTGCCAATTTTAGATTTACTTAGAATTAAAATTTTCAAAAAATTGAGGAGGAGATTTAAATTTTAAGAAGTTCCTAAACTAAAACAAATTACTAATATCGAAACTAACTAGCTACTTATTAGCACTAGTTCTTATGTATTAGTATAGTTAGTATTTATTAGTATTGACATTAGCATTTGGTAAATCTCTATCTAATCCACAAAAGCTGCCACTGTCTGTGGTGGTGAAGACCTGAGAGAGGCTTTGGCCAGACTGACCTCGGGATTCCGGGAAACAACAATGTTTTAAGCAGCAAAAAAAATGGAGAAAAATGGAGATTATGCTGGGGCCCGTGTGATGCAGTGGTTGGAGGCGCCACTGCGATACATACATGGTATCGATCCCCGCGCCCATGGCCCACCAAGCCTTCCATCCTTTCGGGGTTGGCAAATTGGTACCAGATTTGTCTGGGACGATAGCGGCACTGGCTCGATACATCGATAGGCCACCGTGAGTCATTGCAAAGGCCAAATATGCATTTAATCACCTCCTAGTGATGCTTAATGAAGCCGACTGCATGGCGCAACCCTCATGAATTGGCCAACGCCGAGAGCTTTATCCTTTTCATTTTATGCTGGGACCCGCACAATCAGTTAGGATGGGACAATCAAGTATCAAGTAAGTATTAGCATTAGTTAAAGTCCATCGTTCGAATCATTAAAAGTAGGAACTGTTCACAAGGAAAAGCGGGTGAAGAAGCGAAGTTCACTAAACACCTGGTACCTGAGGTGCACCGCCTGCATAGATGGGGAGCAAAGTGAACGAAGCTCACTGCGCGACAATATTTTCAAATCTGACTTTCCTTCTACCTCGATATAACCAATCAACTTGTAATATTTCATTGACAAACTGACGTGAAGTTGTTAAAAAAGACTTCATTCGGCTAACGTTTCGACGTCTTCGCATTCTTTAGAGCCGGACTGGTCCGACTCTATTGTCTACTCCGTTGAAAATTTATCGCTTTTCTCCGGAAATTTCTTCCAAAATGTTTCTCTGCCCTTTTTTTTTCTACGGACAATCTGTATCAGCAACCTTCCGGTAAAAAAGAGCATTGCCGAGTGAAGTCAATTCATCCAGGTCGTGCTCCATTGGATTCAAATCAATGCAATCAGGCATGCCCACATCGGAAGAAGGAAAACTGTGGACAATCAGCTCGGATCAATCCGGCTCTGATGAAAGCGGGAATGCGTCACCACCGTGGCTGTATTTCACATAACACCCTGCCACGGAAAAAATAATAATAGGCAGTAAATAAGAAGTTAATTGTTGGAAACTACAATTTGAAGTGCGTTACATTCGATACATTACCCTTCAATGGTCTGTTTCTCTATACAGAGATTTTAGCCTCAATCCGTATTTAATAGGTTGCTCTACACCGATGTTAGGCTTGGCCCGTAAAATGCTTTCACCCGTTGGTAGTTTGCAGAAATCCATTTTTCGGACGTGGCCATCGACGCGTAATTTGACTGGTAACTCACTGTTATTTCAAATCCTATAGCTAATGAATCATGGTTAGCGTATGAAACGTGTGGGTAAGAAAATAGAACTAGATAAAACATAGACTGCAAAACACCTCCAAAAGTTGACACCAATGTGGTTGCATAATAGACCATAGTAACACAAACTAAATACCAACATGCGTAGTATGCTTGTCTCTAGAGCGATTGACCAATGTCTCCTCTATAATTCAATCATATTTTGAACCCCCCAGTCCTATAGTTGTAGAACAAATAACGTCTACCCGTGAAAAAACAGCAACTCCGTAACCGACATGAGATTTGGCATTGTTCCACGCAGGAGCGGTCGAGGCAAATTTGAGCGTCAGGCGTTACAGTTTATAGAAAAAACAACCTAATTTTGAAAACCGTCTGAAGTGCTTTCACCGGTAGCACCTTACACAGGTCAATAATCCAATATGCTTTACCAATTATTTTAAACTTATTTTGGTCCGAATCCTGGCGAGCATCCTTGTGCAAGGACGAATGGCTTTTGTGAAGCGGAAGCGTTAATATAGAGATGAGATGTATGGAAGAGTGGGAGCAGGCACCATTCATTGTGCGAATTACTGGTCCAACAACTCAGCGAATAAATATGGTATCGTATCGTGTCGCCACGTCCGTAATCACAAAATGCGGACAAAGGCAACGAACATGTGGAAAGAAACGGTGGCTATTAACGCAGATGTGGTGAGAAAAACCGGTACTCAAGAAGTTTTGACAGGTTTGTCTAGCGGAGCATTAAGATGAGGTGGAGAACGAGAACTCTTGAATGGGGTTTAAGAGGAAAATAAGGCAATCGACATAATGGCTCTCCGATACGTTGACGAATTGGTTAGGAATTCAAACAAAGGCTGACATGAAAGTGAAGGCAAGTGGAAAATTTGCATTCACAAGAACAGTTTTCAGTGCAGAGAAAAAAAATTCTACGGAGGAAAGCAAGAACACAAAAAAGCAGAAGAATCAGAAATCAGCTTCGCGTTATCTGCTTCTTCTCTGTGGACGCATATAATGAGAAAGGAAGCAAAACATAGATTCAACGGATTTCGTATTTTCGAAGAAGAACAGTGACACTTCTCTACCACATAAACTCTGCAGCTATTCTCCCTGGGGAAATACAAGCAAATGGGTCTCATTAAGGAAAAATCTGTTGAAACTTTAGACACTGCATAGAAAAAAAAATATTGTTTAACGTTCTCATGTCTCCTCATAAAGAAAATACGCTCACTGATCAATATGAAGTTCGACAGAAAGTCCGAACTTACAACTAAGTTTGGAGTTTCTTCTCGAATAGAAAAGAATAGGGAGCTTCATTTTGAATAAAGAAGAATTATTATTCGCAGCTAGGGGTATGCAGTGAGCTCAGCCCATAGGGCCCATTGCGCCCACCTAGGAATTAAGCACCTTCATCAATAAAGCAAGGAAACACTCCAGGAGTTGCAGATCTATAGATGTGCAGCAGCGATATCTTAATAGCTTCCTAAACGATAACGTTAGCCTGCCTGTAGAAAAACAAAAAAGTCGCCACAATATTCATGGAAGGAAACAAGCTCATGCCGATGATCACTTTTGTCAATTATGACTCCGATCTCTGAGATAAATCATTCCCAACCACCTCATTAAAAGTTCTGGCCAAAACGACATTCATGCTTCTATTCGCCTTCAGTTAATAACATTTCACGAATGTAAGCATGAATACGGTCACGTCTATACAACAGCTATATGCCAATCCCTCTAAGCAGAGAAGGATTCCCATTTCTTTGATTTACCTTCTCCAATTAATATCGTTTACTGGCAACCTGGTAAAAGGCCACGTAGCCTAACGAGTAACGTACTCGAGATTCTCCTGACGGGTATCCACGGAAATAGTACAGCGCTTATGATACTAAATAAGGTAAATCAGCAAAAAATAACTAAGTACCAAAATCCAAGCTTCTTTAGACTTTCCAATTCTTTAAAACTCTGTTCAAACACAATGATAGTGTAACATCCATATTTACATTGATGTTCACAGCATGGAAAATGCACGATTTTATTTTTTTCGTCGAAGAAATGCCACATAGGTGTTCCGTTAGATGATGATGACACATGTGAAAACGATTCCATACAATAACCAAATATCATAAACTTAGACCAACATCCCTTAAACGGAGCCAACCAATCACTTGCCTTTCCCGAAATTCTTCTGTACTGATCACCATTTAATTCCATTGCAACATGAGAAGAATACGTTCTGCAAATTCATAGTGATAAAGCATACTACATTAACAAATTGCACCGTAACATGAGTAGAAGGAAACAGTGCCACTATTGAAGCCGATTACAGCTTAATTCGGTAGTGGAGCGACTCTTCTGCTTCGTAGAAATCATCTACATGAAGCTCGATTGCTTCCCAATGACGAGTACACCTTCGCTTGATGCGCGCCATCACGTTTACTGGATTAAAGGCGAAAAAAAGATTAAGGCAAGCCTGCCATTTAAGCTTCCAATTATATTATTTGCTACGGTTAGTCGCATTCAGAGATAAGCAAACGTCGTTGCAACATTGTCGAAAAAAGGAGATTTTCTGGACATATGACTCCGGCTTTGTGAACGGATTCACCGAAGAAGAACTCGATTAATGAAATGTATTGTAACTCGTATGAAATGCTGAGATATTTGCAAAACTCGGGACCACAGGTGTATGCAGTGGAGAACGAACACGCGCTGTTGTCCTTACCGAGGAGCAGCGCACTTCACCACTACACCATCCGGGTCCTTCGCTTTGCATGTATCTCAGCTAGTTCTATTGTATTGTAATGTATTGTAATGTATAATGCATACTGAAATTAAATGGAAAGTGAAGTAAATTTCTTTAAAACCACACGAATCACAGATTTAAGTGATGAAATGCTTTAATCAATAATCACTACGGCAGCTTAGTTTACAATTTTCATAAGTTTTCATTTACTGCCTATTACTTCGTTATGAAAGAGTATTACGTGAAATACAACCACAATGATGCTGGGACATTTGCAAAACTCGAACCCCAGGACAGATTCGAACCCGCGACTGCCTTCTTTAGAGGTCCACGTGTCACAATTTTTATATTTTAATTCAAGTCCTGATTTCAATACGCATCCGTTAAGAAAACGCCGATGTGACAGAACAATATCCAAGAAGGTGAAGACGATTAAAAAAAGATTGACGACTTCTTTTATCGAAGTTCATCAATATCGTCTGTGATCCCGTTAATAACTGCGTTATCCGAGCGTTATCTGGAAATTCTCCACTAGTCTCCGCTATGTATCAAAAGAGCTTGGTGTGACCTGCTCTAACGGAGTCTACCAGGTGATATCGCACCTTTGCTATGGTAGCTCATCAGGTTTTGCTGTGGTATACGTCTACACATAGCATCATATAACTTCTGGATAACTCATAAGCTTTGGAAACCGTAAACGAAAATAAACCGACGGCAGTATTTCACAATTCGACCTCGTAACTACAATTAGATAGCAAACCAGTGAAAGCGAAGGGACATTGCTCTTAAAACACATTACTTCCAGTCCATTTGGTACTCTAACTTTTGTATAAGAAAGCTTCTCTATTTTACAAGAATAGTCCTGCGAAATAAAACTATCATAACAATTATCGGTATCTTACCGTCCCAATTTTCACGTTCTCGATTTGCTGCAATCACCGAAACTCAATTAGCCATAGTACTTGCACCAGTATTACACCCATGATGTAATTAATGCTTCTCTCCTCGTTTCTTTACTAAAGATTAAGTTACGTAATAGTTCAGGACCAATTATTTACTGGAATGTTGCACTGCCCAATCAATACGCTTCACTATTTACTAAAGTATTTTTCTCTCAACAGAAACCACCGGACAACAACATATATAAAGCGGACAATTACTCGTCATCCGACGTGAACGACGCACGGGTGGTCCCACTCCCAACAGCATAGCTCTGAGGAAGGCGAAATCGCAGAAACGCCAACCATCAAACAACAACCACAACAACGACAACAACAACACCAACAACAACTTATACCAACTTCACACCAGCTCAACTAAGGCAGTTCGTAAGAACATTACGTATATATATATATATATATATATATATATATGAATGTACATATATATATATATCGATTACTTATGCCGAGGTTTATAGAAAGTCGGTCTTTCAAATTATTATACAACAATTTTCAAATGTTAGTCTAATCTATCAAAATCACTATTTACTTCACTACTTCTACACTCGAGGGCGCGTGTGGCGCAGTAGTTGGAGGCGCCACTGCGACACGCAGGTGGAATCGATCCCCGCGCCTATTGCCTACAAAGCCTTCCATCCCTCTGGGGCCGGAAAATTGGTGCCAGCCTTTTCTGGGAGGATAGCAGCACTGGTCGCATATATCGGTAGGCCACCATGAGTCATTGTAAAGGCAGGATATGCATTTAATCACCTCCAAACGATCGATGCTTAATGAAGTCGAATGCGTGGCGCATCCCACATGGATTGATCAACACCGAGAGCTTTATCCTTTATTGTACTTCTATATAAACGAAATCATTAATTCGGCTTCTACATCGTCCTTGAGCCGTCGGTTACTTTTACATTCCTACTTTCGTTTCTGATTTCGGCTTTAACATCTCTCTGAATCAACTACTAGGAAGACCGAGCGAAGGATTCGTCGCCGAAAGCACATCCCCTCTGACCCACATCGTGGTGAGGACCTGGATACACCTTTGCAAGGTTACGTCAGGACCCCAAGGAGGACCAATTGCACGGCCAGCAATTGACCAGCCTCAGCACCTCGCACGCTGGGTGCTCCCGCCTATGACGTCAGGCGGTGAGACGACCGGTGAGAGGCCAGGAAATTTCGGGTTACAGAGGGCGTCAGTGGAACCGGATCTGACGAACACACGCACGAAACGCCATGGAGATTGTTTCTTACTATCCCTCTATAAGCCCAGAACACTCTCCACAGACGCCGATCTTCACGCCCTTCTTGTAGCCGCAGATCGAATTCAATTTCATGTGATCGCATTACAAGAATCAAAAATCAAGAAGACCGACATACGCCAACTAAACAACGGGACCCTTGTGATCCGCGGAGAAAAGGTCCCGTCACGAAATGTCGGTGGCGTAGGCTTTGTCGTCCGCCCGTCCATTGTTCATCTTGTTGACTCATACGTGATCCTTTCCCCTCGCATAGCCGTCCTCTGTCTTCAACTGTCGCATCATAAGAAGATCACTATCATCAACTGCTACTCACCGATCGACGTAGCTGATAAGAACGAATTAAATGCGTTCTACTATTAGTTGGAGGAAGTCATTCGCAATGATAAAGCATATCATAAATTTGTTGTTCGAGACTTCAACGCCAAAATAGGAAAGGCCAACGAGAGCGAATACAGGATCGGAAATTTTGGATTAGGAGAAAGAAATGAGAATGGGGACCGTCTCGCAGGACTCCTGTCAGCAGCACGTCTCTTCCACGGGAACTCGTTCATCCAGAAGAAAGAAAGCCGCCGCTAGACATGGGAGTCTCCCAACGGCATGACTCATGCGGAGATCGACCATATCCTGACAAATTGAAGATGGTGCCTACTTGACACATCGGTAGTCCCGTCATTCTGTACTGGTTACGACCACCGCCTCCTTTCCGCGAAGATTCGATTCAGCTGCAAGCTGGAAAAGAACTCTCTTCATCGACCACGGGGAGAAAGTCTAGAAGTCTAGCTGTATACGACGAGAACATTCTGAACGAAGTCCTGTCCAAACGTGACTGGCAGATTAAACAAGACCTGGCCGAAGACTACGAGCTGCTTGTCGAAGGACTGAAAAGTTGTGCCGAGTCAGCTTCAGTTCCTCAAGCAAGAAGATCGGATCGCATCTCCATCACTACTAAGGAGTTGCTCGAAAAGAGAAGGAAACTGAAGCTTGATCCTACTGCAACGCGTTTAACATGGCTAGTAATAAATGCCAGCTGCCGAAGAGCTTTGCAGGAAGATCTACAACGGTACAAGCAGAAGAAAATACTGGAAGCAGCAGAGAAAAAAAGCAGTCTGAAAAAATGCCGTCGGGACTTGTGTGGTTATATTGCTCCGCTGTTAGCCCTGATGAACGAAGATGGAATCGTCAAAACTTCCCGCCATGATATGGAATTAGTAGCGGAAACGTTCTACGTCAACCTTTCCTTTCCACAATCCCCGTCCCGGGCCATAATATCCCCGCTGGAGAAAAGCCACCTGGAATTCTTCCGTCGGAGGTTCGAGGTGCGATAGAAAGCATGAAAAGAGGCACAGCTCCAGGACCCGATAATATCACTGCCGATTTCCTTAGAGCTGGAGGCCACAATTTACATGTACTTCTCGCAGATCATATCATACGATACCTTCAAAAGGAAAAAATCCCAGACTAGCGGAGGACGTCGTGCACGGTCATCCTGCCCAAGAAAGGAGACCAAACGGATCTTCTTAACTGTCGTCCCATATGCTTGTTAAGTGTACTCTACAAGCTCTTCACGAAGATGATCCTCTCGCGCATATCAAGGATGTTGGATGAGGCGCGAGCAAGCAGGATTTCGGAAAGGATTTTGCTGCATGGACCACATCCAAACCGTGTCCAGGGTCATCGAAGTTTGTCGGGAATACCACTTGCCTCTAGTCCTAACTCTTGTCGACGTGATGATCAACGAGTTCAACGAAGCGGGAAAAAGATCGGACTTCGCATAAATCGAAAGAAGATTCATTTCATGAAAAACCCATGGTGCAAAGGCGAAAAAATTGGATTGGATGGCTATCTCATTGCAGAGACCACCTCGTACGTTTACCTTGGGCGATCAATGAACATGGAAAACAACATGAACGGGGAACTAGATAGAAGGAGAGCAGCTTGGGCCGCATTCAAGCCTCTCAAAGAACCCACCGACCAACTGAAGGAAACGAAAATCCGCGCTCATCTCTTTGATTCTACTGTCCTCCCAGCGCTCTGTTATGCTGCAGAGACGTGGGTCGATACTTCAACTACGTCAAGAATGCTTTGCACTACTCACAGAGCGCTTGAGCGATGTCTTTTGAAATATAACCGGCACTCTCAATATGTAGCCGGAATGCGAAGCTCTGACCTTCGAAATCTGTCACATCTTCGAGATCCAGGAGAGTATACATCGACAGCGAAACATAGATGGGCCGGTCACATAATGAGAAGACCCGACGACAGATGGACGAAAAGAACAGTAGAGTGGACTCCAAGAGAGTGCAAACGTCCCCTTGGACGACCCCTACACGTTGGGCGGACGTGTTCGTAAACAAAGTTAATCAGCTGTACCTGCAGCTGCAGTTATTTTACAGGTCACGATATGGGACTCGCAAGCGCTGCCATGCTCGAACAAGGCCACCACCATGGGCTACGATTGCGAGAGAAAGGAACGAATGCCATATGTGCTAGGGTCCGCACAGCTCGTGGAGACGGACCGTCCAAGTATCCAAGTAAGTATAAATGAAATACCTAGATCCAAAAACTAAGATAGAAGAGCTGTAGTTCATTCAAAAACAATGTTCTTGTCTTTTCTATGCTCTCATCTACGAGTTCAGCGGCAAATAAAATGGTAAACGATCCTTTTGGACCACGAATGTTGTTCGTGGAGCGGACTGTACTCTCAACAGGACAAAGGAGAAGTGATGCTATTGCTGCATATGGGTGGCTTCTGTTCGCATGTTTACGTCATTTGGAATTTCAACTAAGCCGGACGTATAATGGAAAATTGATGAAGAAGCTCTTTTTCATGAAGATAATTATCAGACAACACCAGAATGGAATACACAAAGTCATCTCAAAACTTGAAGACATCAAAGTTATCGATTAAACAATAAAAATATATCAGTCAATATCGGTCGGAACAACATAAAAACCTTATGTGCACCGGAATTTCCCACAGAATCTTAATCAGCAAGAAAGAAAACAAATCCAGCAGCAACGAATAAGTGTTGGATGGGCGCCATCTTCAATACTTCGCCTCTACATCTACACTGATTCATTGACGCCTACCCAACGAACGAGTACTCCTTTCTCAGTAATTGCAAATGTTTCTCCTTCTTATTTAACACACTAGCGAAAATACTCATTTTTCTACAACTGCTCTGACAGAAAGTCTGCTAACTGCAGCATCTGAGGACTCGTTGCAGTTGATATAAATACGTAACAGGCAGTGGCTCATCGCTCCAAGAGTCTGCGTAATTCTTCTGGAACGCTATTTTCATCTTAGGCTTAATTCTGCAAGACGTGCAGATTCCAACTTCTTTTTACAGTTAACAAAGTCCATTATGAGATTTGATATTCGTCTTCGATTTCTTCTGCGTAATTCTTCTGGAACGCTATTTTCATCTTAGGCTTAATTCTGCAAGACGTGCAGATTCCAACTTCTTTTTACAGTTAACAAAGTCCATTATGAGATTTGATATTCGTCTTCGATTTCTAAAGGCTATATACGAGAATTCCTTAAAAATTTGTCACCGAGAACATATTTAAGTTAAAAACTACGTTTCCAATATGCTTGAAATAAATTACTAGAAAGGACTTTTCATTAACAGTGGTGTAGGTGTGGAGAACTGCCAACAAGTTAACGATCGTTCGGAAAACCATATGGTGACGGAAACGTGATCAATCACGAAGGAACTGCCAATTGTTGGCCCGTTGTGCTCAGACGAGGACACGACACTCTCAACAAAGCTATCGAGTTTCATACGTGAAGAAATCACCAGTCGCTTACGAAATGGAGAATGTGTTGAGAAATTCGGAGACTGACGACCGTGTATCTTCAGCTGTGCATAAATTAAGAAAAAAGTACGCTCGATTTGGTACCATATTTGTCAAATGTCTCGATAAATAGCCAATCAGATCCAAAAATACCGCTATAGCGACTCGTCAACAACACTGTCAATGTACGGGAAGTACGCTCCGATAAGCTCACACTAGCCAGAAACAACACGAAGAAACTTCAAGTTTGCGTTCAAAAAAGCTTAGAGTCCAGCCCACAAACTACCCACCGACTAACCCTTGTCATTTTTCTGCGTCAGAAAAAAAGGAGAAGAAAAGAAGCTTTGCATGATTATTCTACTTCATGCTTAAGACATAGTGCCGTTTTTGAAACTAACATAGAAATTGCGCTATGCCCATATTCTCGTTAAATTTTGAAAACCAAAGGCAATCATTCAGAGAGAAACTTTATGCTATTAAGTGTTGGTCAAGGAAACAATGGAGTTTTTCTTTATTTGTAGTTACACATTTAACATTACTGAATATTTCGAAGCACATAAAGAATTAAAAAGAAAACGTGTGCTTAGAAATGCACAGAATCTATTCGCCGTTGTTCCATCGGCAAGACAAGAGAACAGCTCCACGCATTCGAATGCAAAAAACAACATGTGTAGCCTTGAGAAAAGAGAACGGAGCGGTGTTGTTGGACAGAACAACGGGAGAGCAATGACGGACGACCGGCGGGCGCTTGGTTGGTTGGAGGGGCAATCGCGTGGAATTGCCCCAGTCCATCAAGCCTTTGAGGACCGTTGGGCGCACCGTGGCGCATCCATAGGCCTGGCATTCAGCTGCCGCTTATCCATAAATAAGTTGGAATCGCAACCTTTCCTGTAACTGGTAAAACTCTCATCCATCGGATAAGCGAGTTACAATCAGAACGAGGCGAACAGTTGAAACGCTGCGCTTTGTTACCCTGCACCATGTCACCATCAATATTTTCCATTTGAAGATACTGACGTGAAACACAATAGCTCTGCGGTATTAAACTGGAGCTGTTAAACCAATAGATTTCTATCGCACAATTTTATACCCACGGTGAGAAAGCGTTTTGAAGGCAAGAAGTGTTGACTTTAAAGCATCCTCGAATGAGGATCAATATTTTGTGGAGATGACCGCCAACCACAAAAAAACCTCTGTGCACTTTTACAACAGAACAAGCCAAATGAATTCATGGACCGAGGGGAAAGAAAGAAAGACACCTGGAATTTCGAATTGACGAAGTCGGATGTGCACATTGGCCGCATTCATGCACGCCGTCGGTTCCTTTTAATTTGCTATAATGGAAAATAAACTTAGCGAATATCAAAGACAAATGAGAAGAAATGACAGGAAATGCGATGAGTTCCCTTCCTCAAGTTCGAAAGATAAGATTGAATGTGAGAAATTGATAAAGGTTTAGGAAATAATATATCTAT
This sequence comes from Angiostrongylus costaricensis, assembly GCA_900624975.1. Taxonomy (NCBI): domain Eukaryota; kingdom Metazoa; phylum Nematoda; class Chromadorea; order Rhabditida; family Metastrongylidae; genus Angiostrongylus; species Angiostrongylus costaricensis. The sequence goes on along the minus strand of UYYA01000673.1, from coordinate 6,191 downwards.
GAGTTTAACGAAGGGCAGAAGAACTGCTCAATAATACCTTCTTGGAATATTAAGCTAATGCGAGGTTGATAAAGAAAAAGTTAAAAAAAAAGATAAAAGAAAAATAAAAGGCAAAGATATAAGATATATAAGATATAAAGACAGACAAACAAAAGATAGAGAAGTCATCTAAAAATCCTGAATACTAATTTGCTACAACACCACAAATGCTATTCCTATTCAGCTAGTTTGTTATTAAGTAGACACTTTCGGTGTTTTGTAGCCCCACCCTGAAGGCCGCGATTCCTAGCTATCGATGTGTTCCCCAGCAAGGTCATCTAAGCAGACATTGAAGCTATATTTCCTCTCAGGAACTCAGCTTGCAGTGAACCAATTCCACGAATTAACATCAAGCATGACGATAATCACCCAACGACAACTTTTCCATTGAGCTATAATGGATAGTAAATCCCTTGATGAGGACTTGCTGAATATATCTAACACGCACAAGCACCAAAACACTAGCCAGATGGACATTCTGCTCAAACACACGCTATCTGGATCTCATTGGAACGGAACAATATTTGATTAAGAACCAGATGTAATGGCTCACATGCGCCAAAGACAGCTGGAGAACGCATTTGAGGCTTCGTAGAGAAAGGGCTTTGAAAGGAGAATCGTTTTTGTCGCTGAAACTCACAAAGGTTTTAAGAATAAGCCTCACTGAACTGACCACTGATAAAAAATTTCTTCACCAATCACCTGTCAACTGTATCACCTATAGTCCCGTTGATCGTCGAGTGACTCTAGCGGGCGCCAGTAAATCTTCCATATTTCCCAGTCGCAGGCAAGAGTGACCCAGTGGGTTCTGCTCGCTCTAGGGACCCGATGAGCACCCTATCTTTCTTCTACGCTTTTTGTGAAGAATTCTGACCATAGAGTCGGTGGTCTTCCTGCAGTACGTTTAATATCCTGAGGAATCCAGTCACTAACGGCTCTTGTCCATCGGTTGTCATTCATACGCATTACGCGTCCGGCACACCTTATCTTCGACTGTTTGGTGTGCAGAACGGCACCTTTGATTTTTGATCGTTGACGCAGAGCGGAGCTTCGGAACCCATCCCTTACTTGTGTGGAAAGGGAAACTCCTAGCATCGTCCCTTCGACTGCGCGTTCGATAACGCTGAGTGACCATTCATCCTGCTTAAGCAGCGACCAGGTTTCTGAAGTATACGTTAGGGCAGGGAGTACCGTTGAGTCGAAAAGGTAGGCACGGAGTCGGGCGTTCCTTGTCCCTTCACTACATTGTCGATGCTCATGAAGGCTCCCCAAGCCGCTCGTGTCCTTTTGCTCAGCTCTGGAGCTAAGTCGTTCATCACATTGAAATCCCGACCTAGATAGCCATAACTGGAGCCATTTGGAAATATTCGTTCCATTGAGCGTAAATTGGGCATGCGAAACCAATCCGTTCCTCATGAACATCGCTTTTGTGAGATTTAGCTGAAAAACAATCTTTCCATAGGCTTTATTAAAGTCGTCAAGCATACGTTCCGCTTGGGTAATGTTTGGTGTTACAAGGACGATGTCATCAGCAAAGCGAACATGGTGTAACTGCCGACCATCGATTTTCATTTCCATATTATCCCATTCCAATGTTCGCATGACGTTCTGGAAGGCGGCGGTAAATAATTTTGCCGAGATGGCATTGCCTTACCCAACTCCTCGACGTCAATGTTAATATCGTTGTAGAATGGTGATACCTTGGTTGTGAAATTTTTGTACAGGTCACGAAGAATCTTTCTCTACTGAGTAAGGACTCCTTGACTATCAAGGACTTCCAAGATTGCTTCTATCTCAACTGAATCAAACGCCTTCTATAAATCGAAGAAAGTGAAACAGAGCGGTCTTTTGTACTGTCGCGATACTTCAGTGAGCCTTGTTCCTGTGTGCATGTGGTCATCATATTAAATCCTTTTCGAAATCCTGCTTGCTCATATGGCTGCCCTTCGTCTAGTGTTCTGTCAATCCTGTTTAGGATGACTCGAGTGAAAAGTTTGTAGACGACAGACAGTAAGCAGATTGGGCGATGGTTGCCGATATCGTGCAGGTCACCCTTCTTAAACAATAACGCGGTCTTGCTGGTCTTCCATGTTTGATTTTTCAGCGACGAAATGGCATGTCGGATTTCGGAAGGGAGAACCGATGGTACAACATATCCATCCTCCTTTATTTCATATGACGGAAGGTGGACGTGGCTATCGAAGAGATACGAGTAATATTCGTGAATTATTTTCTCCATTACCTTTCTGGACGCTGTAACTGTTCCATCTGGGCGCCGGAGTGTAATCACTTTGGTCTCGTAATTGGCGGAGCTTCAGTGGGCTTTGCGAATGTTTTTTCCAGCCTTTGCAGCCTCGACCATTACTGCTGCTCTTCTCTCTTTAAAATCTTCTTTTAACGCCTGTCTCCATTGTTTTGTAAGTTCGGACGTTAGTTCGCGGTTGCCTGCAGCTCGTGCGATTCCACGCTGGCGTATCAGCTCGAGTGTTTCTGGAGACAGACGTCTCTTGGTGACTTTCGAACTCTCAGCTTTCATAGCGCTAACGTGAAGATGTTGAATGAGCCGATCGTACTCTTCGTCAAGGTTATCGACAACGGCATCTTCCCAACAACCGACTAATAAATTAAATAAGTCCCAGTTTGCGGTGGTTCTGGGACTTCGGTTATGGAATTTGGGGGTTTTTTTCTCCTTTCCGCGAGAAATAGAATCTTGCACGAAGGAGAGGATGGTCTGATCCCGTGTACAATTTTGAGACAACAGCGATATCGGTTAGGCAAAACCTATTTACTATGATGTGGTCTATTTCGTTATGATACTCTCCATTGGAAGACTCCCACCTCCAGGGCTGAGAGTGGGGGCTTCTGGAATTGCGAGTTACCGTGGATGGTCTTGGTCGCCATGATAAACTCAGACAGCCGCTTACCCTGTTCATTCCATTCTAATCCGTGGGTCCTAATGTGACGTTCTTCAGACGTTCTTCTTGGTCCAGTCTTGGCGTTGAAATCTCCAATGATGACCTTAAAGAATATGAGGTCTTCTCTCCAGAATTTCTCTAAGTCCATATATAATGCTCCGACTTCTTCGTCGTCATAGCTTCATGTCGGCGCGTAAACAACGAATACTGTCAAAGCCGGTATTAATCCACATCTCTTCAATCGTAAACGTCCGACTGGAGTTGTTAGTTGCTAGAATGAATCGATGTTCATGGATAAACTCGTGTTGACGAGAATGCCGACTCCTCTACTGTCGCATGTTCCGAGGAACAGTTCTTCTCCGGTGTCGAAAACGGCATTGGCATGGTGGCGTCGTCTCGTCTCGGCCAGGCCGATGACGCTGCACCTTATCCTTCTTGCTTGCATGAGCAAGCCCTCTATCGAAAACTCGGATGCAAGTGTACGTGCATTGTAGGTACAGACTATCACCTTAGTTCTTCGCGATGCAGGCAGCTTCCATTGGCCCTGAGATTTTAGCAGCCTCTCCGTACTCGTCCTACCCAATGCTGCGAAATTGGGGGCTCTTTCGGGGTCAGGGGAATGAGGCCCGTTTTTTTTTACTGTGTTTGGCACATTACTGTGCATTACTGTGTTGCTCGGCTCTGAACGTGGTGGCTGAGTATACTCACGGGTAGCTTGCCAGGCTCTCCCAGAGTGGACATAGAGCTCATTTGTTGGAGGCAACTCCTAACCGCCTCCGATATACTTCCCAGTCACTTGATTGCAGGCTTTTGGCCGAATTGACTCGTAGAATATAATCCGCATAAGCAAGAACGCACCCACACACGCATGCATGAATACGCCTAGCAAATACAGAAAGTATGCGCCAAATCGGCGCAGCAGAAACGGTGAGTCTATGCCCTGGATTCACATGCGTCTCAGAGAAGCAAAGGTCGCTTTTGGTCCGCGATTAGCCCCCTACCCGCCACCTGGGGACGCGCCACGTAGCCTCGCGACTAACCGGCTGGAGATCCCTCATATGAAGGAGATCCGTGGTCTTCACCAATAATCGGTCAAATCGCTTTGTGCAAATGATTCAATAAAACTAGGATTAGTTAGCATGTTTTTTATACAGAAATTTTTCATGTACTGCTTAGGTTCCGTTGATACGTGACACATGACAGTGCATCATTAATTTCAAGAGACTTCTACATCTTAGTCCAAACGCCGTGTTAAGCTCCATAAATTCCTTTAAAATGACCAAATCCACGTTTAGAGAACAATAGTGGCTCCAAGTCGAACTTCAATAGCACCACGCACCAAAAGCAGGAAAGTAGAGATGCCAAAATAGTAAATTTTAAATACGTTGGCAAACGCAGTCTACGACGTAGATGAGGGAAATAAAATTCGTAGATACTCGGATGACACATTTCAGAAACTGTTCGAGCGCAAGCACAATCTCTACTACAACGGTATCTTGATGGATACGAAAGTCCGTTCCTTAGAATTATGAGGCAATCATATATGAAAGAGATACTCAGGTCGAAAAGAGATGCAAGCATTTTTAATTATGAAAGGACATTTGCCGATTACGATTATTCAAGGAAAGCGGCCTCCTTAACCTTGGCCTACTGATCGTTGTAGCTGGGAATAAAAGCGTCAAATACTTTAGATGCGCTATGTTTAGGTGATGATCGTGTTCACTGCAGTTGAAACAGAATTTCAGAGGAAACCTTTGAAAATGGAAGGGTGAATGGCAAAGTTTTCTAAAATTTAAAAAGTTCTCCAATTTCATGTGCTGAGGTTGGGAAGCACATAAAGAAGTGGAGCAAACCAAAACGGACAACTATGTTTTGTAATTCTTCGTGTTTTTGTTGAGCAAACGCGAGGTGCGAGGATAGAAAGTGGTTATTATTCTTTATTCACGAATAAGCTGACGTTTCGGCGGATTTCGCCTTCCTCAGAGCTTCGAAAGGTCAAGTTGATAGCAATCTACTCGGCCAGACGCCTCCATAACCAAACGAGGAAACTCTAAACCAAGATTTCAATCACGTTGAACACAGCTTTGCACACTCACCGCTTACTATGAGGTTTCCATTAAGTATGTCGCGTGAAGTCCAACCACACAGAAATCACATGGAAGCATAATGTGCCCCTCCCATCAGAATAACAGTCTTACATACTGCCCCCGTGATAATGAGGCATTCTTCCCTGCGGTTCATTTTCGGATTTCTGGAGTTAATCCAGAATGCCTCGAGAGTTTTTCGCGCCTGTGTTCTTGATTCGCGTGCTAGGATCGTGACACGTACTTCAAAGTCCTCCCCGCTAGCTGACGTTTCGGCAGTATCGCCTTCTTCAGAGCCTGGAAGGGCATGCTGATATACAATCTACTAGGCCAAACGCATACCCAGTTGCTTAACCACATTCCAGCTCACCTCACAAACACCTAAATGTTCCTAGAACGTTTACGTAACGCGTCTCCTAAAAACGCGTACGTGATGGAGTCTTTCGACGTTACCGCACTGTACACCAACGTGTCGAATGACTCCGCAATGCAAGCCATACTTGAACTCCTTATGCAACACGAAGGAGAAATAAATATGTATGGCTTCAAGATAGAGCAGTTGATAGCACTCTTAAAAGAATGCTTGAGCTGCTCAATCTTCAGATGGTCTGGAAAGTACTACGCTCAAATAAGAGGGTTGGCAATGGGACAACGACTGGCTCCAAGCCTTGCCATTGCATTTATGTCTAAGGTGGAAGCACCGGTGACTGATCTCGGGCCGCTACTCTACTGTAGGTATGTAGACGACTGCTTTGTCCTTTGCTCAACACAAGAGGAAATGGACAAATGTTTCGAATAGTTAAACGCACAGTCAGAGTATATCAAGTTCACCCGAGAAAAGCCGAAAGAAAAATGGCTTCCACTTTTTAACGTACAAATTCACCTGTCAGAAAATGGCTACATTACAAAGTGATACCGAAAGCCAAGTAGTAAAAACATCTTGGTTCATTACCTCTCCTCTCACCCCTCTCACACGAAAAGGGCCCTTATAAGAAACATGTTTCGAACAGCAACCAACGTGTGCACGGGAAGAGAGCAGAGAGAGGAGTCCCGGAACTTGGCACGGCAAATAGCCGTTTCTAATGGCTACGAAACTGTAGCTCGGAATAGGTGTAGGAGAAATCCTAGGCCTCCAAACAACTTCTCTAGCGAT